>JAPFBL010000353.1:0-150000 GCA_026182355.1 Hermatobates lingyangjiaoensis
TGAATTTTATATTTTTTTTCGTTTTATAGTTTTCCAGTGAGAGTAGTTAAGGTGTGAAGAATTGTATTGTAATGTTTGTTTAGTTGGTAATTTTTTTCTATTTTCATGCTCCTCATGTTAGAATAGTCAAAACGAAGAGGGAAATACAATAGGTTTGTTAATTTTGATATATTTTTTTGTTTTCATAGTTTTCCAGTGAGAGTAGTTAAGGTGTGAAGAATTGTAGGGTAAAGTTTGTTTAGTTGGTAATTTTTTTCTATTTTCATGCTGCTGATGTTAGAATAGTCAAAACGTAGAGGGAAATACAATAGGTTTGTTAATTTTGATATATTTTTCGTTTTTATAGTTTTCCAGTGAGAGTAGTTAAGGTGTGAAGAATTGTAGGGTAAAGTTTGTTTAGTTGGTAATTTTTTTCTATTTTCAAGCTCCTCATTTTAGAATAGTCAAAACGAAGAGGGAAATTTTGTTAATTTGATAAATTTTTCCATTTTCAATGAATTGGTGTAACATAAGTCAAGGCGTGAACAATAATATTCCAAGAGTAGTGAAATTGTAATTTTTTTATATTTTCATAGTAATCGTGTTACAATATTCAAGACGTGAAGACGAATGCAGAAAATTTGCTTAATTTGATAAATTTTTCCATTTTCATGGAATAGGTGTAACAGATGCCAGACGAAATAATAATATTGCAAGTGTAATGAATTTGTTACTTTTTACTTTACTATAAGTAAAGTATAGTGATCGTGAAAAAATTCGATCTCGAGATTTTGACGGAATTACATGTTTTGAGGTCCCAGAAGTCGTTTTATGACGTTTTTACGATGATGTCTGTGTGTGTGTGTGTGTGTGGGTGGGTGGGTGGGTTGGGTTGGTGGGTGGGTGGGTGAGTGTGTTAGCATTGCTTGTTACCACGCTACGGTCCAGAATCTTTGATGGATCAAGTTGATATTTTACACAAAAATGGGCCTCATAAAGACGAAGATCCCTATTGTTTGGGAAGAATTATGCATGATGGGAAAGTCACTTTTTTGCCCAAAACCATTTTTTTTAAAACATTTATTTCTCCTAAACTGATAACCCTAGAGTATTGAAATTTTGACATTATCTTTGAGGTTATAAATGGAACAAACGAAAAGTATATTCAGAATTTTACATCAACAGGAAATATTTTTTTTTCAATAAAATGTACAAATTTTGACTTATAATTCAATCTCAAACCTTGTGAGAGCGATACAAGCCATACTGTTTGACGGACAAGAATGAAACTATGCCTATAAATAGAACATTATATGGAGAATGAGTTGAGATATTTTTTTTCAAAATTACATTCGCTAAGGGGCGTTACAGAACGATTTGTGTTTTCAGAAAATGTTTTTTGGACGCTAAACGGCTCGTTAAAAAATAATGAATATTTGACCAAAAATGGAACAAAAAATTAGCAATTCATAAAAAAAAAATCATGAAGTTTCAATTACGGGAAAGAGCAATAACGATATAAAAACTCTTTGTTTATCCTAGACTGAGAGATCACCTGCTATACTTGTCGAATTTTTGTATTTTTTTACATTGTTTACATTGACTTAGAAATTTTTTGAGCGAATCCACTGAGATAAATTGATGTTTCTAATGGAAAAATGAAAATATATTATTGACTTATAAGAGATGTAAGAGGAATAATATTGTGCAGGTAAATGATAACACTCATTAAAAAAAAAATTCGTATATATGTTATTTGACAAAGGGGAAGGAAAATGATCTTATTAAATACTAAGAAGCCATAAAATTCCCAGTATAATAATTCTGTTAAAAACCAAAAATGTAAAAGATAATTCAAAATTGAAATCTTTCGTTTAGAGATTAATAACTGTAATTATCGTACATCTTTAATTAACAAATCACCTTAAAACAACATTTTCTTCGCTGTTTAAGAAGTTTTTCAGAGAAAAAAAGAGTATTTTACTGTTTCAAATTTGAAAATTTTACATTAATATTCAATGTAGAAGGATGTCAAGTAAACGATGTAAGAAATCTACTGGCTATTTGAACAATAGCCATGTTCTCTTGTAGGATACTATTTCGTTTCAAGAAATGTTCACTTTGGTTTTTCAAAAATGTTATTACTGCTGTAGTTATACTAATGAAATTATTTGCAAATAATAAATTATTTGTGATGTACAAAAATAAGTTTATAAATTGATATGTCCTTCAATCACTATCTGTACTACCTCAGGAATGACAGGCTAATAATTATATCCCATTTAGATGTTTACGTTATGCTTAAATGAGACGTTATGTTTTATATACTCAAGAAATTTGACATTAAGTTACTTATAGTAAAGTAGAGTGTAGGCCACTCCAGATTTTTTTTTATATTCTTGTATTAGTTGTGTTAGAATAGTGAACATGGAAAGACTAATGAAGAAATTTTTGTTAATTTGATAAATTTTTCCATTTTCATTGAATTCGTTTAACAGAAGTCTTTAATTCTGATTGAAAGTAATGAAACAGTTCACCATTAAGTTACTGTTTACTTAATTTCCACTGACTCAATCTTAAGTAATTTCATTAGCAATATAATTTATATATGTATAATTGATGTTTATTAGTTTAGTATGTATTAATTAATGTTAGCTGAAATAAAAAAGACCTTGTAAAAGGATTTTGGGGCGTATGTAAATAAATAAATAAAAATAATATTTAGTAAACATACTTTATTCGACACAAAGCTGTAAAAATATACTAACAAAGACTCTTTCAAAAACTCCTTGAGTAGGTATATAAGGAAACTGAATACTTTACAGCGATAATATTGTATCCAATCACTGTCAAAAAAGAACAGACAGGCGGCTCTGTATTTACATGGTGATATTTTTGTAACATTATTTATTAATTTCAACATGATTATCAGCAAAATAACCTGAATATAATCATAATAGAAATTCCTTTTACAAGTGAATAAGCAATGATTATGAAATCATCTTTAAACAACCATTTATGAACTTAAGAAATAATTTCTTTTAATTTATTAAATACTTCATAGAGAATTTTAAAAAAAGTAATATTTTATAATATAATCATACTGACACTATTCCGTTTTTCATCAGTCCCTATTGTTCTTCACCTTCTCTTTGCTTTGCATTGTCACCTTTTTTCCTTCTTCGAATACTGAAATAAAGATTTTTTTCATTTATTCGTATATCAATTCAATATAGATTGAGAATGTACATTTTGTACTCTTGATACAAATAATTGTCAGTTGCATTTAATAGTAATTAAAACGGTTTGATTTTAACTTATCTACAAATTACTGAATATTGCACACAATGGTACAACTAAATTGGATTTGATGGAACTAAGGAAGAAATTACTAAAAAACAAATTACTAGATGTTGAACCGTCTTCAATCAGGTAGATAACCATAACGTGCAATTTTAAAACAATAATTCCTTACACACTGAACCTACAGACTTTTCTACAGACATAGGAAAGGTGGTAAACACAGAAGAGGTCACACACCACTTCTGCTGGTTACTTGACTTAAAAGCATGTGGAAACACAATGACACATAAAAAAAACCCACGCAAGTGATTAACACCCATTGCCAACGACATTTTTAAATAACACATAAACTTCAGTCGCAGGTTTTTTTCAATGCGTCACACGAAAATTCATAAATTTTGTTGTTCTAACGAACGATTTGTATTTCTCCCAGAAAAATATGTCTACAGACATAAAAAAGGTGGAAACACAGAAGAGGTTACACACCACTTCTGCTGGTTACGTGACTTAAAAGCATGTGCGGTTCATCTGTAGCAACAACTGAGCTGTTACTTTATGACAACATCTCGTATTTCTTCCAAAATGGAATCAGAGAATTGTAAAATAGGAGCCACAGAATATTAAACAGACTCCACAACCCCATAACTCTCACAATGAATTCTATGCTCAAATTTTAAAACAGAATTTTAATTTACCCAATAATGGGTAAACTACCATTTAAGAGTTCAATTAAGGTAAACAATGTTTTTTAATGAAAATAATATACCAACAAATATTCTATAATAACACCAACTTTTTAGCCCAAGTGAAAAAAAAACTAAACCGACAGTTGTTTTGTTTAGTTACCTTAACATTTGTAAATTTTGATGCCAGTCCTTTCTTCGACCACACAACATTATTAAAAATAAAACGATTTCACATAAACACGTGAAATAACAATCAACGATCAAACCACACTATGACATGGGAAAACAAGACTAAGATCTTTCAACAGTAACAAGCGGTCTTCGTCAGAGTCAAAAACCCAACTGAAACACTAAATGCAGAAAACATCTGGAGAGGGGTTGAGAAGAGTGGTATTTTAAAAGGGTTAAAGCGCAGTAAATGAATAATGTCCAGAAACGGATATTTGTGGAAACAAAGGAGTTCAGTGTATCAAACTTGATACTTTCGTTACGAGGACAATAGCCTCTTCTAAGAGGGTTGACAGCTAGCGGAGAGTTTTTTACTCTTTCTTACTGTACTCCTTTGTTTCCCCAAACATCCCTGTCTGGACATTAGTCCTTTCCTTCGCTTTCACCCTTTTAAAATACCAATCTTCTCAACCCCTCACCAGATGTTTTCTGCATCTAGTGTATCAGTTGGGTTTTTGATTCTGACGATGACCGCTTGTTATGGTTGAAAGATCTTAGTCTTGTTTTCCCATTTCATAGTGTAGTTTGATAATTGATTATTCAAAATGTAATCATAATACTTTTTTACTTTACTTACTGATACGACATAGTACTTGTATACCTATTTTCTCATTTCTCTATGGTAGAATCTCAAAATCATATTTTCAACTGAATTGGATTAGTTAAAATTAAAGCATCAAATAAAACTATTAATTATACCAATAAATAAAATACTATTTAGGAATTTATTGTTTTATTGATGAATTTATAAAACAATAATTCTACTATAAAATCGAAGGGACAATGGATCCAAACTGGACACAATACAAGTTCAAAACCGAATAAAAGAAACACACTAACCAACTCAAATTTTGGGGTAATCCATCTTCAGGAGAAAACAGAGAGGGAGACCAAGCACCTGTAGACGCAAAGGCATGTAACCCATTAAGAGGAGATCTCCCTTTCTCTTTTCTTCTGAAGACGGATTGCCTAAAAATTTTAATTTGTAAGTTTGTTTCTTTACTCTTCTTTGATTTTTGAACTCATAAAAGAATAATTTTAAAAATTTACAATTAATGTCGTAATGAGGCGCTCTCATAACTAAAATGGGTGTCAAATAACTAATGAGCCAAACTTTTCGTCCCTTGAACAGCATTAAAGGTGAAAGCATTAAGTGTGGGATTGAAATCATAATTTCACAAATGTGATAAAATGCAAACTAATGAAACCTTATCTAAACTTAAATTGAAAAACAAAAATAAGATCACATACATCACAGTCATGTGAATATCTTCATGGCTTTAAAATTATCATAAGATGCGTTATATATCAAGAAACTCATGACTAATGTAACACACCTTAAAAAACATCGACAAAATAAACATGTTTCCGTTATAGATTTTATTTTATACTACTGCAATGTAAAAATAACTCCTCTAGGTGTGGATTCGTGATGAGGCATCTTAATGATATGATAAATCTACATTTCATTTTATTAACAATAACCAAAATTAAACTTAAGTTAATATTCATAAAAAATTTTAATAAATATTATTTATTCAAACCTTTCCATCCAATGGTAATGAATTTATAGGAATATCTGCATCAGAAATCAAGTCAGGAAACGACCTTCCATTATCCTTGCTGTAAATAAAACAATTCAAATGATAATGGTTTATAGGCATCTTTTCGGTAGTTACATACAAATAAAGATGACTGACTGGCATTACGAGATAGTCGATTGAGAGTTTAATAATTAATTGAATTTTGGATGACAAAGGAATCATAATACGTATTTTTTTAAAAAAATTAATTAAAACGGAGACTGTCACCCATTTATTATCATGGCATTGACATAAACATCGTAGTCCAGAATACAAATACAACTTCAAATGGTTTAAGATTTTTATATAAATTATATATTAACTAACAACTAGCTTATATACTATAATAAAGAATTTTAACGCTTCTATATAACAGTCAAATTATGTAATCACTCATGTTAATAACAGGTTTACAGCTATTTTACTCCATTGCCTCTTATGATTAGAAACTTTATAGTAAATGCTGATAATAATGATGAAGATAACAGATGATGACGGTCTGTATATCAAAACAGATTTCTTTAATTGTGATTGAAATTAATGAAACATTTCACCATTAAGTTATTGTTTACTTAATTTCCACTGACTCAATCTTAAGTAATTTCATTAGCAATATAATTTATATATGTATAATTGATGTTTATTAGTTTAGTATGTATTAATTAATGTTAGCTGAAATAAAAAAGACCTTGTAAAAGGATTTTGGGGCGTATGTAAATAAATAAATAAAAATAATATTTAGTAAACATACTTTATTCGACACAAAGCTGTAAAAATATACTAACAAAGACTCTTTCAAAAACTCCTTGAGTAGGTATATAAGGAAACTGAATACTTTACAGCGATAATATTGTATCCAATCACTGTCAAAAAAGAACAGACAGGCGGCTCTGTATTTACATGGTGATATTTTTGTAACATTATTTATTAATTTCAACATGATTATCAGCAAAATAACCTGAATATAATCATAATAGAAATTCCTTTTACAAGTGAATAAGCAATGATTATGAAATCATCTTTAAACAACCATTTATGAACTTAAGAAATAATTTCTTTTAATTTATTAAATACTTCATAGAGAATTTTAAAAAAAGTAATATTTTATAATATAATCATACTGACACTATTCCGTTTTCATCAGTCCCTATTGTTACTTCACCTTCTCTTTGCTTTGCATTGTCACCTTTTTTCCTTCTTCTGAATACTGAAATAAAGATTATTTCATTTATTCGTATATCAATTCAATATAGATTGAGAATGTACATTTTGTACTCTTGATACAAATAATTGTCAGTTGCATTTAATAGTAATTAAAACGGTTTGAGTTTAACTTATCTACAAATTACTGAATATTGCACACAATGGTACAACTAAATTGGATTTGATGGAACTAAGGAAGAAATTACTAAAAAACAAATTACTAGATGTTGAACCGTCTTCAATCAGGTAGATAACCATAACGTGCAATTTTAAAACAATAATTCCTTACACACTGAACCTACAGACTTTTCTACAGACATAGGAAAGGTGGTAAACACAGAAGAGGTCACACACCACTTCTGCTGGTTACTTGACTTAAAAGCATGTGGAAACACTAATGACACATAAAAAACCCACGCAAGTGATTAACACCCATTGCCAACGACATTTTTAAATAACACATAAACTTCAGTCGCAGGTTTTTTTCAATGCGTCACACGAAAATTCATAAATTTTGTTGTTCTAACGAACGATTTGTATTTCTCCCAGAAAAATATGTCTACAGACATAAAAAAGGTGGTAAACACAGAAGAGGTTACACACCACTTCTGCTGGTTACGTGACTTAAAAGCATGTGCGGTTCATCTGTAGCAACAACTGAGCTGTTACTTTATGACAACATCTCGTATTTCTTCAAAAGTGGAATCAGAGAATTGTAAAATAGGAGCCACAGAATATTAAACAGACTCCACAACCCCATAACTCTCACAATGAATTCTATGCTCAAATTTTAAAACAGAATTTTAATTTACCCAATAATGGGTAAACTACCATTTAAGAGTTCAATTAAGGTAAACAATGTTTTTTAATGAAAATAATATACCAACAAATATTCTATAATAACACCAACTTTTTAGCCCAAGTGAAAAAAAAACTAAACCGACAGTTGTTTTGTTTAGTTACCTTAACATTTGTAAATTTTGATGCCAGTCCTTTCTTCGACCACACAACATTATTAAAAATAAAACGATTTCACATAAACACGTGAAATAACAATCAACGATCAAACCACACTATGACATGGGAAAACAAGACTAAGATCTTTCAACAGTAACAAGCGGTCTTCGTCAGAGTCAAAAACCCAACTGAAACACTAAATGCAGAAAACATCTGGAGAGGGGTTGAGAAGAGTGGTATTTTAAAAGGGTTAAAGCGCAGTAAATGAATAATGTCCAGAAACGGATATTTGTGGAAACAAAGGAGTTCAGTGTATCAAACTTGATACTTTCGTTACGAGGACAATAGCCTCTTCTAAGAGGGTTGACAGCTAGCGGAGAGTTTTTTACTCTTTCTTACTGTACTCCTTTGTTTCCCCAAACATCCCTGTCTGGACATTAGTCCTTTCCTTCGCTTTCACCCTTTTAAAATACCAATCTTCTCAACCCCTCACCAGATGTTTTCTGCATCTAGTGTATCAGTTGGGTTTTTGATTCTGACGATGACCGCTTGTTATGGTTGAAAGATCTTAGTCTTGTTTTCCCATTTCATAGTGTAGTTTGATAATTGATTATTCAAAATGTAATCATAATACTTTTTTACTTTACTTACTGATACGACATAGTACTTGTATACCTATTTTCTTCATTTCTTCTATGGTAGAATCTCAAAATCATATTTTCAACTGAATTGGATTAGTTAAAATTAAAGCATCAAATAAAACTATTAATTATACCAATAAATAAAATACTATTTAGGAATTTATTGTTTTATTGATGAATTTATAAAACAATAATTCTACTATAAAATCGAAGGGACAATGGATCCAAACTGGACACAATACAAGTTCAAAACCGAATAAAAGAAACACACTAACCAACTCAAATTTTGGGGTAATCCATCTTCAGGAGAAAACAGAGAGGGAGACCAAGCACCTGTAGACGCAAAGGCATGTAACCCATTAAGAGGAGATCTCCCTTTCTCTTTTCTTCTGAAGACGGATTGCCTAAAAATTTTAATTTGTAAGTTTGTTTCTTTACTCTTCTTTGATTTTTGAACTCATAAAAGAATAATTTTAAAAATTTACAATTAATGTCGTAATGAGGCGCTCTCATAACTAAAATGGGTGTCAAATAACTAATGAGCCAAACTTTTCGTCCCTTGAACAGCATTAAAGGTGAAAGCATTAAGTGTGGGATTGAAATCATAATTTCACAAATGTGATAAAATGCAAACTAATGAAACCTTATCTAAACTTAAATTGAAAAACAAAAATAAGATCACATACATCACAGTCATGTGAATATCTTCATGGCTTTAAAATTATCATAAGATGCGTTATATATCAAGAAACTCATGACTAATGTAACACACCTTAAAAAACATCGACAAAATAAACATGTTTCCGTTATAGATTTTATTTTATACTACTGCAATGTAAAAATAACTCCTCTAGGTGTGGATTCGTGATGAGGCATCTTAATGATATGATAAATCTACATTTCATTTTATTAACAATAACCAAAATTAAACTTAATTTAATTATTCATAAAAAAATTTTAATAAATATTATTTATTCAAACCCTTTCCATCCAATGGTAATGAATTTATAGGAATATCTGCATCAGAAATCAAGTCAGGAAACGACCTTCCATTATCCTTGCTGTAAATAAAACAATTCAAATGATAATGGTTTAAGGCATCTTTTCGGTAGTTACATACAAATAAAGATGACTGACTGGCATTACGAGATAGTCGATTGAGAGTTTAATAATTAATTGAATTTTGGATGACAAAGGAATCATAATACGTATTTTTTTAAAAAAATTAATTAAAACGGAGACTGTCACCCATTTATTATCATGGCATTGACATAAACATCGTAGTCCAGAATACAAATACAACTTCAAATGGTTTAAGATTTTTATAAATTTATATTAACTAACAACTAGCTTATATACTATAATAAAGAATTTTAACGCTTCTATATAACAGTCAAATTATGTAATCACTCATGTTAATAACAGGTTTACAGCTATTTTACTCCATTGCCTCTTATGATTAGAAACTTTATAGTAAATGCTGATAATAATGATGAAGATAACAGATGATGACGGTCTGTATATCAAAACAGATTTCTTTAATTGTGATTGAAATTAATGAAACATTTCACCATTAAGTTATTGTTTACTTAATTTCCACTGACTCAATCTTAAGTAATTTCATTAGCAATATAATTTATATATGTATAATTGATGTTTATTAGTTTAGTATGTATTAATTAATGTTAGCTGAAATAAAAAAGACCTTGTAAAAGGATTTTGGGGCGTATGTAAATAAATAAATAAAAATAATATTTAGTAAACATACTTTATTCGACACAAAGCTGTAAAAATATACTAACAAAGACCTTTCAAAAACTCCTTGAGTAGGTATATAAGGAAACTGAAATACTTTACAGCGATAATATTGTATCCAATCACTGTCAAAAAAGAACAGACAGGCGGCTCTGTATTTACATGGTGATATTTTTGTAAAATTATTTATTAATTTCAACATGATTATCAGCAAAATAACCTGAAATAATCATAATAGAAATTCCTTTTACAAGTGAATAAGCAATGATTATGAAATCATCTTTAAACAACCATTTATGAACTTAAGAAATAATTTCTTTTAATTTATTAAATACTTCATAGAGAATTTTAAAAAAAGTAATATTTTATAATATAATCATACTGACACTATTCCGTTTTCATCAGTCCCTATTGTTACTTCACCTTCTCTTTGCTTTGCATTGTCACCTTTTTTCCTTTTTCTGAATACTGAAATAAAGATTATTTCATTTATTCGTATATCAATTCAATATAGATTGAGAATGTACATTTTGTACTCTTGATACAAATAATTGTCAATCGCATTTAATAGTAATGAAAACGGTTTGAGTTTAATTTAACTACAAATTACTGAATATTGCACACAATGGTACAACTAAATCGTCTTTAATGGAACTAAGGAAGAAATTACTAAAAAACACATTACTAGATGTTGAACCGTCTTCAATCAGGTAGATAACTATAACTTGCAATTTTAAAACAATAATTCCTTACACTCTGAACGGTGTAAGGTTCATAACAGTGTAATATGTTCTCATGATGAGGTTGAAGTAAAATACCTGGATGTTTCAGTTTTCGACGCATAACTGAAGTCTGTTAATTGTTCCAATAGTAGGGCTTCCAGTCAGACAGCTCGATCTTAAAGAATTTCTGAAGGTTTTTTAATATCCTCTCCATATTAATTGTCAGTCTCATCTCTCTCTATCTTTAGAGTTTTATTTTAAATGTAATGGACTTAGAAAAGAGTACTCTAAGCAGCTTTTCTTTTTTGGGAATTCATCTTTTAAACTTCACTACATTAACTTTAAATATTTGAAAGATAAAGGCATTGAAAGTAAATGTTATAAATAACATTGCTTATAATCATTTTTTTTTTAAATTTCCAAAGTGTCAAAATGTAAACAAACATCAGGTAAGGTAAAACAGTATAGTATTTGTATCACATTACTCTTTGGATCTAATATCAATTTGACCTACTTAAATCTTTTCATACTCAATCTCCACTCTCATGTAAAATTTTATAAAAACTAGCATGATTGTTTGCTTAGCAAACAGGCGACTTACAGAAAATTTAACATTTATGGAAGATTATTTCAGTGATACAACATTATGAATACTTTTCTTCATTTACATCATTCAGTTACTACTTAGCCGGATTCAGAGTTACATTTGGTCTCTGTATACATCCGTTGATTTTTTTATTCGTTTGTTAAGTTCTCATTCTATGTAATTATGTTACAAAGTCTTATCCCAAAATTGTCGCATAACACAAACTCTATAAAACAATGAATCACTTAATTATTCAGAAAAACATAACCAATATTATCTTTAATGTGAAATTACAAGCCAGTAAATTATTAATATTTTCAGGGAATTAAAATTGTATTGAAAACTCACTTCCGGTACTCCATCCTGTGAATTCAGATTAAGAACCGGCATAGAAGGAAGCATTACGAATTCCAAACATTCGATTCAAGGCTTACCCGATTCAAAAATAAGACACAAACACCTTATACAACTATATGTGGATAGGACTGTTGTAACCTCCCAGTTTATCATTTATAACTGTTCAATGGAAATACTATCGATTATAGTAGCATCAATAACAGTAATCAAAATATATTAATTTTTTAAGAGTACAGAAGTATAGTAACCACTTTACATCTCCGTTTTCATTTTTCCCTCATCATTTAGTGACCTGATATATAAGAATATATATTACTCCGATAATAAATCAGAGTTTTCAATTGTAGAAGTATATTGTAGAAGCAAAACGTTATTATCTTATAAATATAAGAAAGATTATATTTTTAAAAATTTGTGAAATGAAAATCCCAGTTAATATAAAATAATTTAGTTTTACACTGCGATCCCTCCTGGGACCAGAATTATGATTTACATCAGGAGGGACTACACGGTTATTAATCAACTTAGGAGGATATATATATATATTGTTTAAACGGATCTCCTAGCGGGCAAAACACAAGAAACCAGTTAAAAACTAAATCCACTGAAAATTTGACAGAAAATGACAGATGAATGCTGTTCGGGGTACTCATTAAAAACTGAGTTACATTGTCAGTTATTTAAACCTGGATGCTGTTAAAGCCTGGCTTGAGAGGGGTTGGTTCGGGACCCCATATTAAATATTCGGGGCTTCCATGATAGCGAACAGGTCGTACAGGGCCTTCCACTATCCACCACCTGCGGACCCGCCTGGTAGCCACCCAAGCCCCAGGACGCCCCCTGACTAATTGTGCCCCTCCCCCTCTGACTAACTTAAAGATATACAACACAGAGTAGAATAGTAATAGCTACGTAAATGTTAACATGCAGATCATAAATCACATACCTACTTTACAACTATAAGGCAATATACAAATTATAACTAAAATAAGAATAATCATATTTGCTTATGCACATCCTACTATTTCTACCCCCATAGTCATATTAATTACATGAAACAGTAGAATATAAATAGTTATGTAAGTGTTGTCTTATAAATCGTATAACACATACCTATTTTGCAATTCCAAATCCAATGTTACCTCATAAAACAGAATTGCAATGTAAGGATGTAATCATAGTTCTTCATAATCCTCAAAAGGGTTTCCATTCCTTTATCATTTGATTTCATTGATAGAATAGAAGAGAAACAGCTATAAAATAGGCATTTAACTATCATTAAATTCAAATGTATATGTTACCTCATACAGTAAAATTAAAAGAAGGTTGTAAAAGATCTCCATATACCATATACCTGAAAACAGTTTTTACATGTAAAACAAACGACATGAAAATATACTAATGAAAATTTAAAGTCAATAGATTTATATAAATTTAAAGTTAATAAAACATCTATTATTTACAACAACCATAACTTACCTCACACAGTAGAATACAACAAATAATAACAAAACAAATACAAATAATAACAAAACAAATAATAACAAATAACAAAAGTGAACATTTCTTGATACGAAATATTCTCCTACAAGAGAACATGGCTTTTGTTCAAATAGCCAGTGGATTTCTTACATCGTTTACTTGACATCCTTCTACATTGAATATTAAAGTAAAATTTTTAAATTTAAAACAGGAAAATACCCTTTTTTTCTCTGAAAAACATCTTAAACTGCGAAGAAAATGTTGTTTTAAGGTGATTTGTTAATTAAAGATGTACGATAATTACATTTATTAATCTCTAAACGAAAGATTCAGATTATGAATTATCATTTACATTTTTGGTCTTTTATAGAATTATCATACTGGGAATTTTAATCTTTAACATAATAATAATAATAATAAGCTTCTTAGTATTTAATAAGATCATTTTCCTTCCCTTTGTCAAATAACATATATACGATTTTTTTCTGAGTGAGTGTTATCATTTTCCTGCACAATATTATTCCTCTTACATCTCATATAATTCAATAAACAATTTAAACTGTTCCTTTATAAAATCAATTTTATCTCAGTGGATTCGCTCAAATAATTTCTAAGTCAATGTAAACAATGTAAAAAAATACAAAAAATTCGACAAGTACAGCAGGTGATCTCTTAGTCTAGGGTAAACAAAGAGTTTTTATATCGTTATTGCTTTTTCCCGTGATTGAAACTTCATGATTTTTTTCATGATCCATCAAACAGTATGGCTTGTATCGCTCTCACAAGGTTTGAGATTGAATTATAAGTCAAAATTTTTACATTTTATTGAAAAAAAAATATTTCCTGTTAATTTAAAATTCTGAATATATTTTTCGTTTGTTCCATTTGTAACCTCAAAGATAATGTCAAAATTTCAAAACTCTAGGGTTATTAGTTTAGGAGAAATAAATGTTTAAAAAAAAACGGTTTTTGGCAAAAAAAGTGACTTTCCCATCATGCATAATTCTTCCCAAACAATAGGGATCTTTGTCTTTATGAGGCCCATTTTTTTGTAAAATATCAACTTGATCCATCAAAGATTCTGGACCGTAGCGTGGTAAGAAGCAATGCTAACACACGCACCCACCCACCCACCCACACACACACAGACATCATCGTAAAAACGTCATAAAACGACTTCTGGGACCTCAAAACATGTAATTCCGTCAAAATCTTGAGATCGAATTTTTTCACGATCACTATACTTTACTTATAGTAAAGTAAAAATGGGAAAACAAGACTAAGATCTTTCTACCGTAACAAGCGGTCTTCGTCAGAGTCAAAAACCCAGCTGAACCACTAGATGCAGAAAACATCCGATGAGGAGTTGAGAAGAGTGGGAGGAAGAGTGATATTTTAAAAGGGTGAAAGCGCAGGAAAGGACTAATGTCCAGAAAGGGATGTTTGGGGAAACAAAGGAGTACAGTAAGAAAAAAAAAACTATCCGCTAGCTGTCAACCCTCTTTGAAGAGGCTATTGCCCTCGTAACGAGAGTATCAAGTTTGAAGAGACCGTTACTAATGTTTATAATATTAGATCTATTAAATTTAATTAGAGACGATTCAATAATATTTTTTAACAACATTGATTTTTCATAGGTAATAAATTTAGCTCCTGTCCAATCAATATGATGATTTTCATTTTTCATATGCAAGAATAAGGCACTACTTTTTTCCTGTTTAGTTACGTTGTATTGGTGTTGTTTTACAGGTGTCTTTAATGATTTACCAGTTTACTAGTGTGGTATTTACTAATGATTAGAGAGGAATAGGAACACTAAGTCTTCCAGAACACTAAGAACTTCCTATTTACACATAAATTATTAAATAATTTAATTAATTATCCTTATCTCATTTCCCATCATAAAAAATTTAGAAAAGCCCAACTATCCTAAAAATAAATACTCTTGTCATTCCTCACTGTCTAGTTTGATAATAAAGTATAATGGTTTATATAGCAGTTTAGATTGTTTTAAATACGACATAAAGAAATTTAAAAAAGTAATAAAACAAGTACTATAGTTATCCATCATTATGATAGAGTTTGTTTAATTTCCACTGATTCAATCTTGTTTGCTTTAATTATCAATATTATTATATGTAATTCTTTATTAGTTTAATATGAATTATTTCATGTCATAAAAGACCTTTTGTTGTAAAAGTATTTTATTCTGTACGGAAATGAATACATTAAAAGAATTACTTTAAAGGGAATACCTTTTTTTATCAAATGTGTATTAGTTCTATTTCGTTTACCATAGCATTATCTTTTTTACTTAATTATTCTGAATCTAAATGATAAATGTCATCTAATCAATTGTATCTATCTCTTAGTAGAGGTAATACATCTTGTATAACTGTTAAATAGGACATTTTCTATTTACTATGACCCTTTTACCCTAGGACCATGATATATAACAGAAGTAATAAGAAACGAATAATACTATGAAAATACAAAATAAGAGACAATACAGTAGTATAATAAAAATAGTAATAACAGTTCACATATAGTAAAACTGTGTAATAATTAATAAATAATTGATCGAATGTTGGAAGGATTTTTTAATAAAACATAAATTAGGCATTATAAAATAATATTTTAGAACTAAATAAATTTAATTGTAACAATTTAATTAGAGAAAAAATATGAGAATAACATTGTTGAAGACCAGAAATTTTTAAGGAAAATTTTGGAAAATAGATACAACTAGTAGACTAAATAACTGTTTTCAATTGTTTGAAAGATGCTTTCTGAATGTTATAAAAGAAATTTTGATTCAATTAATAAATTAGTTGAGCCTTGTAAACGATTACAAGGTGATTTTTTTGCTTGATATATACAGTGGTAGTTAATTTAAATATACTATTTTCCTGTTGAGGTGTAATGGTGATAAAAATATGATATTAATGTAATATAAAATATTACCATATATAAGAGTGGACAGTCTAAGACTAAATTAATTAAACTCATAATAGTGAAAAGAAAATTAATATATTGCCACTGACCATAATTAAAATGTCCAATACATTCTGTATTCTTGCATTGTCATTCAATCAGCGCAATATTTAATTTAAAAGTCATATATTAACTAATTTTTTGATTTAGAATAGTTTGAATTCATTAAAACTATTAGAAATAAAAGTGACGCTATTATACAGAGATGCACAATTAAAAGTGAAAAGTATTTGGAAAAAATGATTGGTTGAAATAAAATGACCTATGATTGGTTGAAATGAAGAGCTATGATTGGTTAAAATAAAATGAGCTATGATTGGTTGAAATAAAGAGCTATGATTGGTTGAAATAAAATGAGCTATGATTGGTTAAAATAAACATAGGATGTATGGTTGGCGCTAAACGAAAAGCTGTATCATGATTGAATGATAATTACTTATACACTAAATGGAGACCCATGAATCTGATATTAACTTCCATTCAACTTTTTTTAAAAATCATTTCTAATCTAATTTATACTTTGATAAGAGTAACTGTTTCACTGGCATCATTTAATTTATAAAATCCATAATTTAAGGTTTTCACTTTATTTATTATAAGGGTTATAATAATGTCAAATGTAAATAAGTTACTGGAGATATTGAATTCAGATTATTATAACAGATAAAAGGAACTTTTTTTTACTGGCATTATTTAATTTCATAAAGTCCATATTACACGATTCTCTTTTTATTATTATAAAAATCACAATAGTGTAAAAAAGTAAATACGTTATTAGAGATAGTGAATCTGATATTATATTATCAAATAGTATGAAAAATAATACTATCACTTGTTACTGCCATCCCATACTTCCTTATGATGTACATATTAAGAAAGTAGAGGATGTACATTCTATTTGTTCATATAGGAAGTATATACTCTTGAACTTCATAACATTAAATACAATTTCTCGAAGGGCTACTATACTTCATTATTATCCAATCTATCGGAATTTAGTTGAGACACTTCATATTCATTCTCGAGTATAAATTATTGCACTAATTATTTCTAACATATTATTTCGCTTGTCATTGATCATTATGTACCTCAAATTAAAACATATAATACTTCAACTCATCCAAAATGGTTCTCCTGAGAATTATTAAATAAAACAAAAATTAAATAATAATTATTAAATTAAATAAAAAAAGATCTACAATTTACTCTTAAAAAAACTGGTGATAACTACTACAATAAATATTCAACTTTTAGACCTGAATGTAAAACTTTATTTCAGGAATGTTTCAACAGATTTTTAGCTGGAAATGGTCATTGTGTGTTTTTGAGAATGCTTTTTGTAATACGCAATAATTCCTGAACTATTCAAAGAGTGTTGGGAAAAGTACTATGTCCCCAGACAAAAAAGTTTATTATAAAAACTAATAACGCGTTTCAAACACTTGATGTTCTTCTTCAGGTTACATCTAAAAAATAAATGAATATATATTGCCTCAAAAAAATCATCAAGTGTCCGAAACGCGATGTTAGTTTTTTATAATAAACTTTTTTGTGTGAAGACATAATATTTTCCCCAATATGAGCAAATATCACACTATAATAGATTGCACAATTAATGAATTTTTCAACGGGTTTTGAACCACATACCATAAAATGACCGTACTATTAAACGATAATTTTGTACATTACAGAAAAACAGGTTTTTCAGACACTCAAAATATCTAATTATGATTAAAATTATACACGATAAAACTTATAAATAAAAGTTATCCTTACCTGTTTAGATGTGATGTGGATGCAATTCTGATCACAATAATAGGACACTTGAAACAATCTGTGTAAAATGTCTTTTGAAGTCAAGAAAAGGGTTTCTTCAAGGTTTTACGGAGTATTCATTGAGCTTCTTGTTTCTGACATCAAAGATTATGATTTCACATCTATAAACCAATATAATGTTAATTAAACATTAAAAAAAACTTAATTTACAGTTACAAAAATGGCAATTAATATTCAGGAATTATAACTATGAAATAAATAAAAGGAACGCATCTCATAAAATAAATGCGGCTTAAAATAAAGTTAACCTCACACAAGGTAGCCAAATTTTATTAAATATAAGGAATATAACTCAGTTCAATAAAACTCGGCCCAATACTATTGTACTTGAACAGTTTTGATTCCTACTACACCTATACCGAATATTCCTCAACAAGACTACTCGTGACCCTTTGTGTCACTCGAAATTAAAGCAATAGTTATTGAAATAAATTCACTGAACATGATTGACGGATACTTTTAATTCTTGTTTCTCGTTATTAAGGCACGGAAACAGATATAGTCCAAGCTATTGATATAATATTCTTAACATGATTCAAGATATATACATACACACTAAGTATATTTAGCAAAATAAAAATCATTACAAGGTTAAAAAAAATCATTTATTTTATGATATAAATAAATAAAACATGAATTCAAGTTATATACACAATCAAATATATTTAAAAAAACAAAACTTGTAAATTGAAATATTCAATTTATTTACCCAACATAAAATAACATTAATCAAAGGAATGTGACTTTATAATATTACCTTAGAACATTCGTATTTTATCTGAGAGCTGTGTTCAAATTTGTAAAATTATTCATTTTTAACCTCTAATTTAGTAGTTTATTATATATTTGTTACATTCTTTAATAATACATTTGCAGTAATGTCATCAGGGAGCACGCAAGCCTCTGAGCTACTCTTGCTGTATGTGTTTATTTTATTACCATATTTATATTTCGCAAATTTTAAATTAATATTTTTTTTGTTATATTCATATATAATACATTTTCACTAATGTGGGCGAGCCCGCAAGCGACTGGCTACTCTGTTTCCAGGCCTTTCTTCATTAACATTGTTTATGTTATTCACATTTTAAATTCAAATATCTTTTTGTTACATTGATTACTTTACTATAAGTAAAGTATAGTGATCGTGAAAAAATTCAATCTCGACATTTTGACGGAATTATATGTTATGAGGTCCCAGAAAAAGTTATATGATGTTTTTTTGATGATGTCTGTGGGTGGGTGGGTGCGTGTGTTATCATTGCTTCCAGAATATTTGATGGATCAAGTTCATATTTTACAGAAAAATGTGCCCCATAGTGTAGATGATACCTATTGTTTGGGAAGAATTATGCCTGACGGAAAAGTCACTTTTTTTGCCAAAAGCCGGTTTTTAGAAAACATTTTTTTTTCCTAAACGACTAACTCTAGAGTTTGGCTTTTATCTTTGTGGTTACAAATGAAATAAACGAAAAATATATTCAGAATTTTAAAACGAAAGGAAATATTTTGTATTCAATAAAATTGAAAATTTTGACTTATAATTCAATCTCAAAACTTGTGAGAGCAGCGATACAAGCCATACCGTTTGACTGATCAAAATGAAACTATGCCTAAAAATAGGTGGAGAATGAGTAGAGACATTCTTTTTCAAAATTACATTCGCCAAAGGGGCGTTAAAGTACGATTTCTGTTCTCAGAAAATGTTGTTTGACGTTAAACGGCTCATTAAAAAATCATGAAAATTTGTCCAAAAATGGAACACAAAATTAGCAATTTATAAAAAAAATCATGAAATTCCAATTACGGCAAAGAGCAATAAAGTTATAAAAACTGTTTGTTTATCTTAGACTAAGGGATCACCTACTATACTTGTCGAATTTTTGATATTTATTCACATTGTTTACATTAACTTAGAAATTTTTTCAGTGAATTCACAGAAATAATGTAATGTTTAGAGGTATAATGAAAATGTTAAAATGATTTAACAACATATATGTGATGTAAGACGAATAAAATTCTTATATATAAAAAATCAACAACAATAGAGCATATGAAACATATACATAATTTCTGATTCTTTTTATGGTACGATGTGTTTGCCTAACAAAATGATCTAATCAATCTATATGTTGCACCATTCTACAAAGGTTAATATCAGATGCTGATTTTTTTACGTTTTGAATAACATTATTATTGGGTAATATTGAAAATTTTGGAATGAACTTTTTCGTCCTATAGAAGGGCTTCTATGTTTTTGTCTAATTTCCAGTTTTTTCACTGTTCTAGTCTAATAGTTCATACCATTATTTTTAAAAATTTCAAACTTCTAGCTTTTAAATTTAAAATTATACAGAGAACTCGGCTTTGAACATGATTTAAGAATGCAAAAGTGACTAATTACCAATATATTTTTTCTCAATATACATTTATAGCAAACTTATAACAGAGTACAGCACGTAGAGAGAATAACATTCCCTCAGAGTAAATTGGTATTTTATGTTTTTTGAATATGGGAAAGAAAAGTGAGTTTTTAAAAAACTCTAGCATGCCATGAAATTCCCAGCATAATAATTTGATAAAAGATCAAAAATGTAGAACATTATTCAGAATTAAAAAAAAAATTCTTTTTAAATAATAAATGAAATTATCCTACATCTTAAATTAAAAATTATCTGAAAATGACATTTTTTCTTAATGTTTATGACATTCCAGACAAAACCTTTGTAATGTTTTTAAAACACTTAAAATATTTTCAAGTTCTAAATGGGAAAATTTGTCTTAAGTATTAAATGTAGAAGGAGGTCAGATAATCTATATAAGAGATCCACGGGCTATTGGAGCAAAAGACATGCAGGAAATTATTTCGTATAAGCAAATTTTCACTTTGGCTTTTCATAATGTTATTACTGCTGTAGTTATACTAATGATTGTGTGACATACAAAAAAGGCTTATCTTGTTTATAAAGATAAAAAAGTAAGTTATCTTACAGATAAGTGGATCAATTACTATTTGTACTACCTCAGGAATGAAGACTAATAAACATCTCCCATTTAGACGATTATATTATGCTTAAATGAGACATTATATATTATATATCCAAGAAGTTTTATATTAAGTTTACTTATAGTAAAGTTGAGTGTAGGCCACTCCAAATTTTTAATTATGTTATGCCTCTATATTTGTATTACTTCATTTTAAAAAGGTTAAAACAATTTTCTTAACTTTCATGAAATTGATATATCAGTGTTATTAACACTGTTGTACATTGTTATTGTTGTTAACACAATTCAATATTTATTAACACTTATAACACTGAATCCTTGAACCATACTTGCATATTTGCAAGAAATAACAAAACAATTTTAATAAAATTAACTGTTATAAATGCATTTATTACAACTTGAGATTGAATATTTGTAAGCCCAAAGAAATGTTTCAATTCGGATACCAATATGTCTGTTAAAATTCAAACAATCTACTCTTTTAACTGTTATAAAGAAAATAATTACAACACTTAAAAGTATCTTCTTAACAAAATAGTTTTTAAATTCATTATCATTGAAGTTAGTTCTTCCATATTTTAAAACCTTAATAATAAACAGAATAATAAAAGTCAACACTGAAAAAACAAAGAAATTAAAAAAATTGTCAAAGTTGTAATTTCTTTTCTTATCTAATTGAAACAAATAATTTAAGAGGCTAAACACTCACAGATCATTTTCATTCAAAACTAAATAAATTTGATTGAAACAATTGTATAGATATCATCCTTAAACATTTAATATGGCTTCAGTCAAAATTATAAATTACAATATAGAAATAAACTAAAGGTTCAAAAAAGTGTACCAAGTGTTTATTTGATTCTGCTAAGACTCAATACAATACAAAGACTAATACAAATTAATATTTGTATTAAATAATTTTTGATTACTTTAAAACAATTTTCTTAGTCTCAGAAAATAGAGATATCATTGTTAATTGATGAATTAATAAAATAATTCAGTAATTATTGGTGCTCAATAATTACTTCCACTTCATGAAATGGATAATATTAAGTTAACTAAACTAACAATTTTAAAATACATTCATATCACAGAATGAATCTGCTAGCTTTATTAAGTGTTGAAATAAGTATAATTGTAACTAGGAACAACCTTTATTGGTTTTAAATTACATGACTTTTTGACAATGCAACAAGTGTTTATTGAATTGAATTATCTTATTTTCTTTTTTATACAAATCTCACCACATAAAGAAAGGTATATTATGTAGTAGAGTTTGAATTGTATATGTTACAGACTGTTGTTTTCAATTTATTTGTATGATTCAAATTAAACTCTGAGTTTGGATTATTATTTCAGTGAAACAAAAATGTTTTAAGCACAGCCAGTGCAACAACATTTAATAAATGTAATTAAACTTGACTTAAATTTAAAATTATATTAGGTTTAAACTATTTATTCAAAATAATTTCTAATAATATATTTAACTTTTTTGAGAAATGGAGCATATACGTTTTATATTTTGTTCTTTGAAATTTGAAGAAACACGAATATTCAAATTGTTGATACATATTATTTTCGAAAAGAAGAAAAAATAGTTAAGTCTAAGGATACTAATCTAGATTTCAAGCCGCCATATTGTTGGAAAATAACCTCAAAGTAAATAGCTTATTATTTTCATTCCTTATTAATATTAAAGAAAATTGACAACAATAATAAATAATTAAATAGCTGAGAACACTTTCGTACTTACAATTTGCAGTGATGTTAAAGGAGTGAATCATTGAGAGATTCATTTTTCAAATATTCGTGCAGTGAATAAAAAAACAATACTGATGTCTAATTACTACTGACTAATGGAGCAATGACCTGCATATGACGTCACTCAAACCAATGCCATCTAAATTATTTCCTCTGCCCCTTTCGATACTTATTTTTAATGGACTATGTAATAAGGTCTCTTTAAATAAAATCTGGGGTGGCCTCCATTCAACTTTCATTATAAGTAAAAAAAAAATTCAAACTGGTAAATAAAATAACGATATTTGGTCTCCTCAAAAACTTTCACATTCAATCATAAGTTTTTTTACATTTTTAATACTAAATAATTCCTTAAATTTTCACGGAAATTAAATGTATGGTTTTTGAATCTATCGAGTACAGACAGACACACATTCATTTTTATATATATAGATTTACATCTGATATTAAGTTTTGTCCATAGATTGATTAGAGCATTTTGTGAGTCAAATCCATCATACCATGGAAAGCAGCACGAATTCTATATTTGATTGGCGTTGATATTTTACATTCATATTTGTATTTTTTACATCTCATATTAAGTAATTAAATTATTTAAGATACCTTTCATTAAACTTCTACTTCAAAAAATTTTCTAAGTGAATGTAAACAAGGTTACATGTAAACAAATACGACAAGTATGGCAAATAAACCATTAGTCTAGGATCAATATTCAGTTATTACAGCTTTATTGGTATTTCCCGTAATTGATATTTCATGAATTTTTTTTATAAGTTTATTAATTTTCTGTTCAAATTTTTTGCAAAATTATATTTCTTTTTAGTGAGTCGTTTAGAGCCAAAAAATATTTTCTAAAAAAAGTAAGCTTGTTTTTTTTTATATTTTCATAGTAGTCGTGTTAGAATAGTCAAAACGACAATACTAATGATGAAAATTTACTTAATTTGATAAAATTTTCCCGTTTCATGGAATTCGTTCAACAGAAGTCAAGGCGTGAACAATAATATTGTAGGTGTGGTGAATTTGTTATTTTTTTATATTTTCATAGTAGTCGTGTTAGAATAGTCAAAACGACAAGACTAATGCAGAAATTTGCTTAATTTGATAAAGTTTTCCATTTTCATGGAATTGGTTTAACAGAAGTCAAGGCGTGAACAATAATATTGTAGGTGTGGTGAATTTGTTATTTTTTTATATTTTCATAGTAGTCGTGTTAGAATAGTCAAAACGACAAGACTAATGCAGAAATTTGCTTAATTTGATAAAGTTTTCCATTTTCATGGAATTGGTTTAACAGAAGTCAAGGCGTGAACAATAATATTGTAGGTGTGGTGAATTTGTTATTTTTTTATATTTTCATAGTAGTCGTGTTAGAATAGTCAAAACGACAAGACTAATGCAGAAATTTGCTTAATTTGATAAAGTTTTCCATTTTCATGGAATTGGTTTAACAGAAGTCAAGGCGTGAACAATAATATTGTAGGTGTGGTGAATTTGTTATTTTTTTATATTTTCATAGTAGTCGTGTTGGAATAGTCAAAACGACAAGACTAATCCAGAAAATTTGGTTTACTTGATAAAGTCTTCCATTTTCATGGAATAGGTGTACCGAAGTCAAGGCGTGAACAATAATAGAATTTAGTAGAGAATTTGTAATTTTTTTATATTTCCATACTAGTCGTGTTAGAATAGTCAAAACGACAAGTCTAATGCAGGAAATTTGCTTAATTTGATATAGTTTTCCATTTTCATAGAATTGTTTTAACAAAATTGAAGTCCTGAACAATAATATTGTTGGTGTGATGAATTTGATATTTTTTTTATATTTAATATAAACATTTCATATTCCAGAGTTTCTCTGGAGGCCAGTAGCAGTTTGCTTCTCAACGCGAGTACTTCGCACTTCTTTCTGATGACAACGGATGTGAAAACATTCTTATTTAAACTTTCAAGAGGCAATTTTTTTTACTGATATAATTTTAATTAAACATTTTAAACTGTGTGAAGTTTTCAAATTGAAATTATTGAATGAAATGTAATGTGAAATGGTTTAGACTTATCAACTAAATGGTTGGAGGAAGTTAATGATATAATTTTGATTTTGATGATAATCTGCTTGCCAATACCTTCGTTTTTATTTCAAGTCATTCTAAACTATGTATATAAATATCAAATTCGACAAGATGGCATGTGATCCGTTTGTCTAAATTAAACAATAAGTTTTTATAGCTTTATTACTATTTGTCTCAATTGAAATGCGTGATTTTTTTTTATGAATTGGTAATTTTTTGGCTAATTTTGATGGTTTTTTTTATGAGCCGTTTAACAAGAAAAAATACTTTCTGAATACATAAAATATACAATAACAAGCAGTTCGTGAATGTAGTGAACAAATGACCTCACTCAGTCTCCACAAAGTTATATTTCTAGGTATTGTTTTATTATGATCCAACAAGGATATGGCTTGTATCATTCTCAAAAAACATTCAGATTAAATTAAGTCACAAATGTTACATTTTATTGGAAAACAAATCCTGTTGTTTTAAAATGATCAGGATATTTTTCCTTTATTGCTTTTGTAGCCAATATTTC
The DNA here is from genome assembly GCA_026182355.1 of Hermatobates lingyangjiaoensis. Taxonomy (NCBI): domain Eukaryota; kingdom Metazoa; phylum Arthropoda; class Insecta; order Hemiptera; family Hermatobatidae; genus Hermatobates; species Hermatobates lingyangjiaoensis. The sequence continues at coordinate 25,672 of JAPFBL010000353.1, forward strand.
AAGATCTAGAATTAGTAGTTTAGGAGTAAATAAAATGTTATCTAAAAATAGATTTGTGGCAAAAAGAGTGACTTACCTGTAATCAATAATAGAGCTCCCAAACATGAGGAGAACATTTACACACACATATACACTCAGTCACACATATATACATACACACAACACACACACACACACACTTTTATATATGTATATATATATATATATACAGTAACACATACATACATACACACACACACACACACACACACACACACACACACACACACAACATATATATATATATATATATATATATATGATCAAACCACAATAAGAAATGGGAAAACAAGACTAAGATCTTTCAACCGTAACAAGCGGTCTTCGTCAGAGTCAAAAACCCAACTGAGGTCAAAAAACTCAGTTGGGTTTTTGACTCTGACGAAGACCGCTTGTTACGGTTGAAAGATCTTAGTCTTGTTTTCCCATTTCTTATTGTGGTTTGATCATTGATTGTTGTTTCACGTGTTTATGTGAAATTTTATATATATATATATATATATATATAAAGATTTCACATAAACACGTGAAACAACAATCAATGATCAAACCACAATAAGAAATGGGAAAACAAGACTAAGATCTTTCAACCGTAACAAGCGGTCTTCGTCAGAGTCAAAAACCCAACTGGTTTTTTGACACATAGTCAGTTGGGTTTTTGACAGAGACAGAGTCAGTTGGGTTTTTGACTCTGACGAAGACCGCTTGTTACGGTTGAAAGATCTTAGTCTTGTTTTCCCATTTCTTATTGTGGTTTGATCATTCATATATATATATATATATATATATATATATAATATTGATAAAAGTATCGACCGTTGAATAGAAACAAAACTAAAATTTATCGGGACTCGGTCAGTTCTTCAGGTTCAAATTAAACTCTCATTGCCAACGTTTCGGCTTTTATTTAAAACCTTTTTCACAGGTCTACAAAAACAGAGGAAATATAAGAAATAATACAATTATTCAAAAATCAAACATACATAAAAGTGCAATTAGTATGCAATTAGTTCTTAATTGTAACTAATTGTACTTTTATGTATGTTTGATTTTTGAATGATTGTATCATTTCTTATATTTCCTCTGTTTTTGTATCTTATATTTCCTCTGCAAAGACTCGTTCGTGCAGTGAGACGGGTCGGTATCCTGGTTCTTCGACGTTTGTTGGGATTGGCGAATTTCGAACTTGCTTTGGCGGTGGTTGTTGTGAAGGGTGTTTTAGTGTCCTGCGATATTTGAGCTGGATGTTTATGGGTACCATAAATGAGTGACACCATCTTACTACCTGCAACGGTACCCTAGTCTCACAGGGCCCTAGAGATTCTTTGTTGGGTTCAATAACCTCGGAGCTACCTGCTTCACATTCCCTGCTGCTGTGACAAGTTGTTAAGGGGAAACACCTTAACTTTGCTGTCCTTATATTGAATTTTAAATATGCCTGCAACAAATGATGGACTATTTGAGAGTGCGATATCCACTTTGAGAAATGTCACACAAGTAAGTGGAAACCTGCGTAAAGACCTTAAAAAATCTATATTAGACGCCATACGCGATTTAAACAGCTACTATATTGGAACCAAGAAAGAAATATCTGCACTAAAAAATCAGATTTGTAGTCCGCAACCTATGTCACTGTTACTAAGACTCTTCCTAAAGAGAAGCGTGCGCCGGTGTGCGTGAGCGTGAGCGGATGACTCAGCTATAGTTACGCATGAAACACTAAAGACTGGTGACGAGGTGAAGAATGACCTGAAATCTAAAATTAACCCTTGCGCACTGAATGTTGGTGTGTCAGTTGTTAAGTCAATTAATAACGGGAAAGTTATAATAAAAACAAATAATCAAGAAGATTTAACTAAACTTTTGTGAAGAAATAAATAAAACTAACCAATTAAAGGCTGAACCGGTGTCCAAGTTGAAGCCAAGAGTAATTTTTTACAATGTTCCAGAAGAGGTGAGTTTAGAAAACGCTGAAGAAATGCTTAGAAAACAGAACAGCGAGTTTTTTCGGAATACCACTAATGTTGAAAATATAATCTCAGCCAAGTATATTAGAGAGAATAAAACACGGAAAACTGACTTACATTTGAATTGACTTGCATATAGTTAAGTAATATGTTTACTTCTAGTACAGTTGAGTGTAGACCACTAGTCAATCATATTGTGATAACAAAATTCTTTTTCACTCGCACAGCAATGTCATCACATTAGCCAAACAAGGTTAAAAAAAACTACACTTTTAAAGGGTTGAAAACTGTATTTAAATACTTTAAAAGGGTTTTATTAATTGTATACTTGTTTTACAATTGGTTTAGTAGAAAATTAAATTGAAAAAACAACAGTTTAAATATTTTCGAACAAGACTCTTATAGCTAAAGATTAAAACTTTAAACAATTTTTATTTAAATACACGAATAAGGGACACAGGCTAAATATTTAACAAAAGTGAAATAACATCAATTAATAAAATATGAAGATGATAACATATTTGGCAGAATGCTATTTAATTAAAACGAATAAAGGTCAGTCAGGTTGTTTTTATTTCAAGTAATGTTCAGTTAGCAGTGGTTTGCACAGACAGTGGATACATGTTTTAGGGTTCAGCCAAATCAGACGATCAAGTATCATTCATTCTGTTGGATTTCATTCAAACATATTTCATTGGTAGAGGTAAGAATTGTTGATAAAGACAAAAAAAAAACTGTTTGCATGCTGTATTTGGAGCATAGTAAAAGAAAGCAATAACAGAAGACGTGAAGACATGTTATTCCTAATGGAGATATGAAGCTTAGCGCTTTAGACAGGTCAGCCTAAGGGCTGGTGTTCTGCCTTTATCACTTTGGAGTGTCCCGCAATGAAGGGATGGATCTTATCGCATGCGTGTTCTAGCATCCGAGACCACAGTCTGAGCTTCCTCCTTAACTCTAAACGGCATTTAGGGAGAAACATTTTGTTAGTAATCTTGTTCTTTACTAGCAGATGGTGAATATATTTATCAAATATATTATTATATACTGCCTCTAGAGACAGAAGATGTATCAACTGGATTGAACTTGTCATGATTTCTCCTTTCATATGATTCATCATCATGAGAATGACCACAATGATTATCATCATGAGGATGACAGCAACACTCATCATCATGGAGGTGACCAAATTGCTTACCATTATGATAATGACTGCAATACTCATTATCATGAGATGACCATAAGGCTCATCTTGATGCGGATGACTATAAGGTTCATCATCATGAGGATGAAAGCAACGTTCATTATCCATGACCAAATTGGTTATCATTATGAGAATGACTGCAATGTTCATCATCATGAGGATGACCTTTAGGCTCATCTTGATACGGATGACTATAAGGTTCATCATCATGAGGATGAAAGCAACGCTCATTATCCATGACCAAATTGGTTATCATTATGAGAATGACTGCAATGTTTATCATCATGAGGATGACCTTTAGGCTCATCTTGATGCGGATGACTTATAAGGTTCATCATCATGAAGGTGACACAATGTTTTACCATCATGAGGATGACAGCAACAACACTCATCATCATGAAGATGACCACAATGTTTATCATTATGATAATGACTGCAATGGTCATAATCATGATGATAGGCTTAAGGTTCATCACCATGAGGATGATAATAAGGTCCACCACCATGAGGATGAACACAATACTCATCATCATGAGAATGACATCGAAGTTTTGCTTGATCAGAGCCAACAACATAAACATTCTCTTCCCTTCTAATTCTCTCTACTTTGCTTAATGACAGCTTCGTTAATAATCACTGTCAGCTTGATTACTTCACAAGAAGCATTTTTCCCTCCTTTGAGAAGCCTGTACAACTTCTTAACTCATTCCTATCCTCCGTATTTCATTTATTTCTTTAATTCAATTTTTCTTCGTTTACTTGACTTCAATAACATACATAATACTTTTATTTTATTTATAACTTTCTTATTTTATTGTTAGCCTTAATGAAACCATAGCACTTGGAATACAATAGTGCTTTTGGCTGCATTTTACAACCTGTCAAAATATGAAAATTAATTGTTTACTACGTTTTTATGTGTACTTTCTTTCTCTGAATTCGATTACAATTCTTGTGGACCACTTCAAACTTGATATTTAGTTATATATATAAATATATAGATATATATAAAAAGATTTCACATAAACAGGCAGGACTGGGATCTTTCAGCCGTGGCGGGCGGTCTTCGTCGGGGTCAAAAACCCAACTGACTCTGACGGGTTTTTGACTCTGACGAAGACCGCTTGTTGCGGTTGAAAGATCTTAGTCTTGATTTCCCATTTCTTATTGTGGTTTGATCATTGATATATAGATATATATATTTATAGATATATTTAAATATATAGCATTAATCTAACTATCAGATAGTAAAAATATTTCAGTTAAATAAAATATCTAAACAACATAATACTATCTATCTATGCATATATATATATATTAATTTTGTATATATTTTTTATTTAAATTTTAAGGCAATATCACATGAAATTTTTTTCCAAAGATTTTATCATTTTTTTTACTTTTAATATAAAATTATGTTTAAATGAATATATAGAAAAATGTAAATTTTTTTAAGGGCTTTAAATGTTTGCACATTAAAAAATAATAACTATATATTACATTATTTACAAATTAATATTTTTATATAAAATTAATTTGTGAGATCAGTTTATATATTTTGTTGTAAAGAAAGAAATAAGAACTATTTATTAATTTTTTTTTTTTAAATTGTCAAAGCTATTGTAAAAGGGATAGTTTTCTACTGTCTTGAAGAATACATATGGCTTTCTAGCAATTTGATGTATCTGTCACTATATCAGTTATGATTTGATCACATACATACAAGCACACACAAAACATTTTTAGCAAAATAAACTAATTCTAATGTTTAAAACAACTCATTGACAAAGTACTAAAATAAAAAATGAGCTCCCTTGAAAAGACTTGAACTTTCTTTTTCATTTTTTGTTCATATTGTGGTAATTTCTTTCATTCCAGTCATCTGTGTTTAAAGTAATTTTTGTTGAAACAAGAACAATGGCCCATCATATGAGACTTGCTTGCTATTGTATTGACCTTAGTGGTGGTCAATGTGTTAGCAAAGTGGCATCTTGAAGGGCATATATATATATATATATATATATATATATATATATATATATATATATATATATATATATATATATATATATATATATATATATATTATATATATATATATATATATATATATATATATATATATATATATATATATATATATATATATATATATATATATATATGATCAAACCACAATAAGAAATGGAAAACAAGACTAAGATCCGTAACAAGCGGTCTTCGTCACAGTCAAAAACCCAACTGACTCAGTTGGGTTTTTGACTTTGACGAAGACCGCTTGTTACGGTTGAAAGATCTTAGCCTTGTTTTCCCATTTCTTATTGTGGTTTGATCATTGATTGTTATTTCACGTGTTTATGTGAAATCTTTATATATATACAAAACAGAATCAATAATACATCGACTGTTTGATAGAATATATGTGTTCTCTAATCGGGATAATGTAGGCTACATTAACTTTTCCGGACCTATATTAACTCCGGTTAACATTGTTGTTCCTTTAAATAATGTAAATTTCATTTTCTTAGTTAATAAATTCTTACTTCTGCCTATAAAAAAGGTTTTAAATAAAACCGAAAAGTCGGCAACGAGAGAGTTTGATTTTTTATCCTAGATAATTGATCGAATCCCGATTAGAGAACTAACCTTAGAGATAAGAGAGGGACTCTTTATCTCTCTTGAAGGCGGTTCAACCAAAAATTAGAGACTGTAAGTGTGCTTTTAATTTCTCTACTTTTCTTTATGCACATTGAACTGTTTATATATATATATAATATTTTCGTTGGAAATACGATCCAAAACGGACAAATATAGTTCAATATAGACAAAGAAACATAGAGAAATAAAAAGAACACACTTACAGTCTCTAATTTTCGGTTTGAACCGTCTTCAGGAGAGATAAGAGAGGGAAACCAAGTGCACTGGTACAGGGACGATTGGTTCTGTCTGTATTGAACTATATATATATATATATATATAAAGTTCACACGGGAAAGAGAAAAACAGATAAAAACACACACAAAAAAAAACTCACAACGATATTTCGACATTCGTCGTCATCAGGCAGAAGTAGTTCCTTTGAGTAGCTGAAGCTAACAATTATTTATAAAGGAAAAAGCTAAATATATAAAGGAAATATATATATATATATATATATATATATATATATATATAATGCAGACTTCATATATCCTATTTCATAATCTTTAAAGATTTGCTCTGATGAAAAAATTTCTGTTTGAAATGATAATTGAGGTAGGTTTTTTGTACAGTTTTATATAATGATCAGGAGAGAGTATGAAGATGAAATGAGATATATCACCTCCACTATATATATATATATATATATATATATATATATATATATATATATATATATATATATATATATATATATAACATGATTTCACATAAACACGTGAATTAACAATCAGAGATCAACCCACAATAAGAAATTAAAAAAAAAGACTAAGATCTTTCAACCACAACACTGACTCTGACGAAAACCACTTGTTGTGGTTGATAGACCTTAGCCTTTTTTTCCCATCTGATATTTATTGTGGTTGTTTGATGTTTGGTATATATATATATATTTACATAAAATAAACTATGACACATAGGAAGAGACATAACAGAGACCTACTTTTCAATATTTTGATCGTTATGGCAGTCGAAGTGTTGAAAAGTAAGTATTTGTTATGTTTCTTTTTATTTATCACAGTTTATTTGAAAACTAATCTGTACTGCAGGATCGCATTTTGTTATATATATATAAATCCAAGTCTTATCTCAATTACATATATTCCACACTATTTTTCGTTATCGGCGTTTGATCCAGCGTCAAATAATTCACGAAGGAATACCTTTAAGCCTACATTCCATCTATATTTGTAGACGTCTTCAAGGTTGAATATTATATATATTACATATATTTGATATTATATAATATATTATTATATATTTGAATATTATATTATATATATATATATATATATATATAATATATAATATATATATAAATGAATATTATATATATATATATAATTACTTTCGGTTTTTTTTTGGTAGTATACGAAGGTAATTATATATATATATATATATATATATATATATCCATACAAATAATGTTACTTATTTTTCTAATTTATTATAATTAAATGTGTATTGATGTAGACCTGAGGATGTTCAGAAATATAAACAGAAACGTTGACTTAAAGGTGTTTTTTTGAGAATTTTTTGACTCTGGACCAAACCTCGATAAATAAAAATTGCATACTCGTATATATATATATGTGTGTGTGTGTGTATTTTTACTTTGTTTGACAAAAATGACAAAAAGTGAAATATATTAGAGCATTCATTTTTATTGTTTTCCTTTTCCTTGTGGTTTAAACTTCATATATGCATATAAAGTAAATAGCTACATTTTGTGGCAATATATATATATATATAATATATATATATATATATATATATATGCCTATGTTATTTTCTACAATGAATACAATGAAAGAAATCACCACACAATATTTATAGAAAAATGAAAATGGTTTATGGACTTTTGTGGTAACTCGTTTCTTTAGTTTTTTGACAAGAAGATACCTCGAAAGTCAATTGTCTATTGATGTTGAAAAGATTTCTTTGATATATATAATTTATTTTGTTGTTATCAAAAGCCTAAGCCTGTAGTAATGACCTGTGACACCTTGCAACTGAAATAATGATTGGGTAAGATCGCCCAGGTGTGTTTCAAATGGTTACACTTGAGTAATCATTGATTGTGACGATTCTAGAGACTTGAGAACAATTATGTAAGCCACATGTATTCGAATGATACAGTAGATGGAAGATAAAAGCTAAAGCGTTCGTTATGTATTTTGAGGGGCTAATTTTATTTATTTTTTTTTTAGTTTATTTTCCCTTTGTTTGTAAAAAATATAAGAATATTTCAAGTTGTATTGTTTGGTACATCAGGATCTATGCTAATATCAATAGTCTTTGTTACTGTGTTGGGGTCAGTTTTGAAATCGATCTGCTCTGGGTCGGAGTCAGGGGTTATGATGCACATGAAAGTCTTCCCAGTGGAGGCGTCTTTTGGGTAAATAGTCACTGGAACAAAGCGGCAACTTATGCCTTGGACATAGTCGCAAAGGTTGCTATAAACATTGGGAAACTGCTTACGAAGGCTGACTCCGTGCTGCCTTAGGTGTCTTTGGATATTGGAAAAGGTTATTTGCCTTGTACGTTGTGTTGAGTTGGATTGCCCAGGAAGCGAAGTCAATATTAGAGTGTCTGGTATTTCAATAGGGGTTGATTTAACTGGTGCAAGGCGCTTTGAAAGTCTGATTTTAGCGCATCTTGAAATCAGTTGACGTTCCCATTTCACTGCTCCAGTTGTTGGGGCTTCGCTTAAAACGCAAACAGTTACCAAAAGTACAATTCTGCTATCAGTATTATAGGACTTACAAAGTCTGACTAGTTCTTCTTGCATTTCTTGTGTGCATTCTTCAATCGGAAGATCTGCCCATCGAATAAAATTAGGATCGCCTAATCTTGATGCACCTTCATTTAAAAATGCTTCTGCTATATCAGTACTTGAGAAAAACACCTTGACAACTCCACGGCCTCTGCTTAAGAAACCCCTTCTTGCAACCAAAGAAACTTCATATAACGACTCTTCATCCTCTTTGATAAATGAAAGCACTTTCCGGCACAAAGCACCGACTCTTGAATGTAAACAGGTTTTCCTGTGCTTTTCCCAATGAGACCGACGACATTCCCTTGAACAATAGACATGTGTACAGTTGTGGCAAGTTTTGAAAGTCTTCCTTGCTTCAGCCAAAGGTGCGACTTTGCCGCACTTGGGATAGCGACATTTGACGGAATCCCCGTCGACTTGATCGAGGAGAAGGCCGGCCCCTGTTCGCCTTCTTGCTGGTGTCTCTTCGCTTCCTTTGTCACCCTCTGTCGCCATCCACTCTTCACTTCCCAGGCTAACTGACTCTGCAACAGCAAAACGAGAGTTATCTAGAAATATAAACAAGCAAGTAAATATCGTGGAAAACTAGAACAGTTCTACTGTGATACATAATCCAAGAAAGAGGAGCAACAATGATGACAGAGAGAGCATAAAATACGTAAAACTGATTTTGAAAACTTGATGAAAACCATTAAGTATACATTTTATGTTTTATTTTGTGATGAATGCAACGCTAATGCATCAAATTCTGTAGATTTTCATATTCAGAATACCTTATAATTACAAAGCAATTTCCTAGTAGCGTTATTGGGCTTAAATTCCAGTCATAATAAATCTTATCTATATATAGTTATTGGGTTAGTTCCACTGATGTTAGTAATATTAGAACTATTAGTAATAATTTCCGTCATACCTCGTAAAGTTCCTGTAAAGCTCGACCAGTTTCGGGTCCGTCTGGTTCCCATCTTCAAGAGCAATAGACTTATTTTATATTTTTTTTTGCAATCTACCTAAACTTGTTATCTACATTGTGGAATCAGTGTTGTGTGTATAGTTTCTTTGATTTCTTATTTCATTATCTATAAGTCAGTTGCTCTTGAAGATGGGAACCAGACGGTTCGAACCGAAACTGGTCGAGCTCCACTGTGAACTTTACGAGGTATGACGGAAATTATTGCTAATAATTCTAATCTTATCTATCTTTGATAAAAGTTTGGTTCGCTTTTATTAACATGATTAAGTTAATGCAATAGCTGATTGACAGTGAAATAATATCGACTGATTAAGGACCCTTAGTCTAAGCTGAAAAGAAAAGGTCCTAGTAGTCGAAAAGCCTAAATCCTAAAGTCAAATGAGAATATAAAGTATGAGCAAGAGAGGCAGGCAACCGTGCCTAAACTAAAGAGCTTAGCATGGGTGGAACAAGCAACGCCGAAATACCATCTACCTATTTGTCGACAATTATGCTTCGACTCGTCATTAAATACACCACAGACCAATTGAGGAATATGATATTGAATAATCTAGTATGTAATACTGTGCCGTTGAATAATTTGTGGTGATCGATTTCCTGTTACTTCATATAAACATGTAACCTAGCGTCCAATTTAGTAGTACTATTACAATATCTAGTGATTGTGTAGTATAGTAGAGTATACATGAATAATGTTTTCAGAACTATATAATCGACAAATCATATAGTATGTTATTAGGTATACTAGTAATATTAAGTATTACTTAATTTACATAAGTACTATTACTTTATCGAGTAATTTAGTACTGTAAACTAAAGTAATCTAGTATGCACTCGTGTATGTAGTACAGTATATATATCAGTAATCTAGGAATGTGTCATCTAGATTGTAGTGGTGTGCAATCTAGTAGTGTGCAACATGTGCAGTAGTGTACAAACTACTAAATATAATCGTATGTCGGAGAGTAATTGAGTAACCTGTGAATGTCCCATCGGAAATGTATTTGTGTATAATGAAGTAATTCTGTAGTTTGCAATCGAGTAATGCAGTAGTTTGTGACGAAGCAATTATAGTGTGCATTGTATGTAGTTTGTATAAAAACCTTTGTTTCCTTATAAACCCCTTGAGAGCTACTTTATCTCTTGTGGACTCCCCCGATACATTAAAAACATAATTACGTACGTGTACATTTTCAAACAATAATTTATTTTTAGGCAAATGAAAAGTGAAATAACTTCAATAAATTTACAACTTGATGTCCGAATGGAAACATATTTTTAAAATTTCCTTTTATAAAGTTAGCTGAAATAAACTGTAAAAGTTTCAGTTTTGAACATATTATGAAACGAATTAAAAAAAAAAAACATTGGAGCTGTATGACAAACTGACGAGGATAATGGGATTTATGTTTTAATGATGTGTTTTTTATTTGCTAACGTTCGACTCATATACACATAAAAGCTTAACATGGAGCCCTAACTGCGTGTCACGGACCTTCAGAATAGTGTTTGTCCTCATGGACCCCGAGGGGTCCTTGTATACCATGTTGAGAACCTCTGGTATAAACGAATAATATTGACCAGTCAGTTGAATAATGTAGTAGAATATAATGAAGTAATTCAGAAGTGGTATCGAGTAACTTAGTAGTCAAATCTTAGGTAGTAGTAGTAGTAGCAGTAGTAGTGTATAAAGGAATGTACCATTGAGAGTCAGTGGTGAGGAATCAAAGAATGTATAGTCATGGATCGCTTCAAAGAATAGTGTTGTCACTCATGCAAACCGAGAGGTCCTTGTGTACCAATGTGAGAACTCTGAGTATAAACGAATAATCTTGACCAGTGAAGTGAATAATAGTAGTAGATATATATATGAAGTAATTCAGAAGTGGTCATCGAGTAAACTTACGTGAGTACAACAATCTTATGTATTATAGTAGTAGCAAGTAAGTAGTGTGATAAAGGAATGTACCATTGAGAGTCAGTGGTGAGACCGTAATCAAGCGATCTTCGTCAGAGTCATGGAATCGCTAACTAAGACACTAGTGTGCACCATAAAACAGAGGTCTGTGAAGGAGTTGAGAAACGAAGTGAGGAGGGAAGAGTGGTATTTCACTTCCTTTCACCCTATATAAAATAGCACTCTTCACATAAACACGTGAAACAACAATCAATGATCTCAACTACAATCAGATGGGAAAACAAGACTAAGATCTTTCAACCGTAACTAGTGTCTTCGTCAGAGTCATAAACCATAAACACTAGATGCAGAAAGACATGCTTGTGTACGAGTTGAGAAGAGTGGAGAAGAGTGGTAGTTTCACTTCCGCTTTCACCATTTCTAATACCACTTCTGGTCTCTGACTCATTATCTCTCTATATATATATATATATATATATAAGAGAGAGAGAGAGAGAGAGAGAGAGAAATGCATGTTGAAATACTCTAAGCAACAGTAAATTAGCTTACAACTCTGAAACAAAACCTGAATTGTATGTTAAACATAGAGGAAGAAATCAAATAATTCTAATCGGACAATAATATATATATATAACAATAAATACTAATGTTTTAATACTTCCCCTCCCCTCTTTATTGCCTTTTCTCTGTACATATATTTTCTCGGACCTTTTTGCAGTAACTGGTTGAAAGTATTGCAGTACTTTCCTAAGGTCTGAAGATTCTAATCCTCCCATTCTCTTCAAAATGGATGACAAAGACAACATTAGAAAGTTGTTCTAATGAAGTTTGTTTGGTTCATTTTTTTTTGAGCCTCTATCTAGTTAACATATTTATTTGTATTTTTTTTTAAAAAAAAATATGTACTACATAATAGAAGAAATACTGTTTCTACTAAACTCTTTTATCAAAGAGATGTAGTAATGATACTGTTAATGTAATATATACATATATGATAAGTCAGAAATAATATAAATATTAAAGTAAGCAAGCCAAAGAAATGAAGCAGTATTAGCAAGGAAAGAAGACTTAAAGCCTGGAAACACATAAGCGACTCACATAAGCACATGCAATGCAAGCACATACAAGTAACATCTGTATCAAATATTAGCATTCTAGAATTACTCGAATAAATAAATGCATTAGATCAAAAATCAAACGGTCCGATAAGACAAAATATCAAACGATTAGAATAAAAGAAAACTTAGGAACAACACCCAACTTTCTTCAAGATTTCGACTTAGTCGTCATCAGGAAAAGGAAAAGAAGATATTTTGTGAATACCCTTTGAAGAAACGCTATTTTCTTCTCATTAATCTGCTTCTAGGTTAGGTATGCTTGATTAATCGGTGGAAATGGAATTTTATGTACATATTTCCATTTTACGTAAACGATCATTACTCTGTGAAAATTTGCCCAGAGATTTATATGTCGTTTCGGATCGACATATAGATGTGTACAAGCATGTTCAGTCATGAAACTTATTAAAATTAAAATGAGGTTGGAAATGACAGATTCAAATTTGAAAATTACACTATCAGTTATAAATTGAACTGATTTAAAATCAAAACTCAGCAGTTGCTGTTTGCCAGCCGAGCAGAACTCATCTTCTTCTCCTTCTCCTGATGACGACGAAGTTGAAATATTGATGTGAGTTCTGTGTTGTTTCTACGTGTTTTTTTATTCTAATCGTTTAATAAATATATTAATTGTTATAAGTTTGTTTGATGATGACAGTTTAGCTTGTAAATGATATCACGATGTACAGAATAAGAAATACTACACCATGAAGTGAGTCTATAGTAATAGAAATCACAAAATAAAAATGAAAAAGTTCTGAAGGTCTCTTCATCACGGCTGTTTATCAAAAATTGATAACATTTTAGTTCATTTATTATTGGTTTTCAGGTAACTCGAAAGAAGTTAGAAATTTTTCTTTTTCTTTTGAAGTGATTTCATTCTGCAAATAATTATAGAACTAACATAATAATGCTAAAAAAGTTACAGCTTTTTTTTTTATTATATATATATATATTCAGGTAACTCACCACAAATTAAAGAAGATAGTCGCTCTAAGGCCTTTCGTTTTCACGTCGTCAGAGAGCAAGTGAATACAAGTTGTGATATATATATACGGTACTGTTTTCTTGACCACAAAATATTCACAAAACACTTTTTCTTTTTCTCGGAGTTTGGTCAGGGTAAATATATGGAATCACCTTTTTGCCAACGTTTCGTCTTTATTTCAAGACATCCTCAGGGCTATAAACTAACAAAAAACAATAAACAATGGACATTTTTTCATTTCTACTTTAAAAACATCATAAACAAATTGAAAAAAGAACTTACTGAAGGCTTGGTTCTGTTACATTTACAAACAACCGTTAACTGTCATTACATGTGCTGTTCCAAGCGACATATTATTGAACTACTGTTTTTTTAGTAAAATCCATTATATATAAACATATATACTTATACACATATTATAATATATATCTATTATAATATGTATCACCATAATATATATCTATAATACATTTATAATAAATTATTATTTTAATTTTAATTTCTTAATATTTTTTATTTTTAATTTTATTTTTATTTATTATTTTAAGGATTGTTAAAATAATAATTTATTATAAATGTATTATAGATATATATTATGGTGATACATATTATAATATGTGTATAAGTATATATGTTTATATAAATGGATTGTACTAAAAAAACAGTGTCAATAATTTGTCGCTTGGAACAGCACATGTAATGACAGTTAACGGTTGTTTGTAAATGTAACAGAACCAAGCCTCAGTAAGTTCTTTTTTCAATTTGTTTATAGATGTTTTTAAAGTAAAAATGAAAAATGTCCATTGTTTATTGTTTTTTGTTAGTTTATAGCCCTGAGGATGTCTTGAAATAAAGACGAAACGTTGGCAAAAAGGTGATTCCATATATTTACCCTGACCAAACTCCGAGAAAAAGAAAAAGTGTTTTGTATATATATATATATATATATATTATTGTGGGAAAGTCTTTTATATATGTGTGTTTATAAACTGATAGTGTGCATTGTAGAGTTAACAGAATAAAAAAGAAACATAATAACAACAAACAAAAAGAAAAAGTAAGGTCTTGATGCTATTCATCTAATAATCCCTTCAATGTTATCAATGCTATCACAGAACGTTATCACTTTCCTCAAGTCATTACATAAAAGAAGCAATTTGATAAATGTTCTATAAAAAGAGATGATCATCATATTGACAATATAATATAATAAAGAGAAATTATTACAGATAGTTTTGGTTTTACTTAAAACTTTATATATATATATATATATATATAATACAAGATTTCACATAAACACGTGAAATAACAATCAATGATTATTTCCCATAATATGAAATGGGAAAATAAGTCTAAGATCTTTCAACCGTCACAACCACAACCCAACTTCGTCAGTTGGGTTTTGACTCTGACGAAGACCACTTGTTACGGTTGAAAGATCTTAGTCTTGTTTTCCCATTTCATATTCTGGTTTGATCATTGAGTATTATATATATATATTTATAATATATATATATATATATAATATATATATATATATATATATATATGATCAAACGACAAAATGAAATGGGAAAACAAGACTAAGATTTTTCAACCGTAACGAGCGGTCTTCGTCAGAGTCAAAAACCCAACTGAAACACTAGATGCAGAAAACATCTGGTGAGGGGTTGAGAAGAGTGGGAGGGAAGAGTGGTCACTTCTCAACACCTCACCAGATGTTTTCTGCATCTAGTGTTTCAGTTGTGTTTTCGACTCTGACCGCTTGTTACGGTTGAAAGATCTTACTCTTGTTTTCCCATTTTATATTGTGGTTTGATCATTGATTGTTATTTCACGTGTTTATGTGAAATCTTTATATATATATATCAATGATAAAAACAACACATGAAAGAAACGAGAACACTTACTGGATCAATATTTCGAACTGAAGTTTGTCATCCGGAAGAAAGTAGAAGGGAAGAAGAAGAGGTTGAGTTCAGGAGTGCGGGTGGTCACCTTCACTTTCACTTCGCCTTCCACCCGCACTCCTGAACGCACGTACCTCTTCTTCTTCCCTTCCACTCTCTTCCGGATGACAAACTTCAGTTCGAAATATTGATCCAGTAAGTGTTCTCGTTTCTTTTATGTGTTGTCTTTTTCATTTATTTATCTGTCTCGTTTGGTCTGTTTAGTATTTTCATTTATATATTTAAGATTTCACATAAACAAATGATATAACAATCAATGATCAAACAACAATATGAAATGGGAAAAATAGATAAAGATCTTTCAACCGCAACAAGCGGTCTTTACAACCTTTTAAAATACCATTCTGCATTAAAGATGTTTCTGCATCTAGGGTTTCAGTTGTGTTTTTGACTCTGACGAAGACCGCTTAGTCATTTTTCCCCATTTCATATTGGGTATGATCAATATATATATATATATATGAGCAAATTTTGGTAGCAGACCTTCATTTAAACATGTTTTATTAAACAGTATGCCGATTTTCTTTTTTGTCCTTTTTCTGTTTACTTTTTTCAGTTTTCTAAACATGGTATTTAATCCTTCTGGTAATATGTTCATCAATTCTCCAAATGATTTATTACTGAAGGCCATAAAAGAAATACAAGTTATGATTTCAAAATATAAATCTAACATAAACTGTAAAATAAATAGTTCCGACGTTTCAGTTATCATAGACCATCTTCAGGGATATAAAATCATGACTAATTAAAAATTAAATAAGATAAAAACACTAACAATAATTATTATAAATACTAAATACTTATTATTGCCACACTAAGGAATTAACAAAATTAGAGAACAAGGAGGTTACAAAGTCGTTGAGGTTACTAAATATCAGGTTATCAAGTTGGATTCCTAAAACTTAAATTCACTATCAGTCTGTCACTGATTCAGGGTAATTGCGTTTCCTGCGTGTAGCTTTAAAATTCTGATGAAAAAGTATTTAATTTTTAATTAGTTTTAATTTTATATCCCTGAAGATGGTCTATGATGACTGAAACATCGGAACAATTTATTGTGTAATTTATGTTAGATTTATAGTTTGAAATCATAACTTATATTACTGTTATGACCTTCAGTAATAAATCATTTGGAGAATTCATGTACATATTACCAGAAGGATTAAATACCATGTTTAGAAAACTGGAAAAAGTAAACAGAAAAAGGACAAAAATGAAAATCGGCATACTTTTTATTAAAACGTATATATATATATGTGTATAAGTGTGTTCTCTAATCGGGGTTCGGTCAATTATATAATCTAACACACCTATTATATCAAACGGTCGATATAATATTGAATCTGTTATATATATGTATATATATATGTACACATATATATGTGTACTTATATATGTGCGCTTGATGTCTCTATATCTACCCTCCTGATGACGGTTCAACCAAAAGTTAGAGACTGCGAGTGTGTTCATAACGTTTGTTTGTCCTTTGTGGATCGTTTCCTGTGGATAATTATATATATATATATATATATATATATATATATAGGTGTATAATGTAATCGGGATTCGGTCAATTTTCCAGGATCAAAATCAAACTCTCAATGCCGACGTTTCGGTTTTATTTAAAACCTTTTTCATAGGCCTACAAACAAAGGATGACAAGAAATCATATATAAACATCAACATATAACTAACATCAAAATGGAATATTACAGTTGTGAAAAAACAAAAATATATATACAAGTAGAAGTAATAGAAAAGCAATAAACATTTTTATGAACTTACAGAAGTCAGAATTTTTGAATTAGAAAAATGATGAAATTTACATTATATAAAATGAAGTAACAATAGATAGTTAGTGAACTAACATCTTAACTGGTCAAAACTTGGACCAGACTAACTGATTACAATTACATGTAAACCGAACACTGTTCACTCAAAGAACACAAAAGGAACTAAGGAAATTAAATTTCACTAAAATCAACTTAACACTCCTGAATAAATAGTGTTCAAATTGGTAATGTCACTTCTATGATTAACTGAACTTAGATCTTTTTTAATATATAGCATTTCGAGGGTCTTTCTTCTTTGCTCATCTTGTTCTTTATCTACTATAATTGCTTCTTCAAAATCGAACATGTGACCTTCGTTTAAGGCATGGAATGCTAAAGCAGTGGCGTTACTTTTATTAGTTCTTATTGAATAAGAATGTTGATAAAGTCTTTCTTTTAAAAAACGACTTGTTTCTCCGTAATAACGCTTGTCGCAGTCTTTACATTTGATCGCATAAATGAGGTTACTTTGTAACTCCTTTGGTATTTTTTGTTTCAAATTTGAAAATAAAGACTTGACTTTTCTTTTGTTATAAAATGCCAATGTAACTTCAGGTACATTTCGTTTGAAAACTTTTCTAATTGATTGTGATAAGCCCTCAACATACGGAAATTTGAAATACTTTTTATTTAAAACTTCAAGTTCAGCATGATTTTGATTGGAATGTTCTGGTTGTTCTCTTGTATATTTAAACCAATAACGTTCAATTAAGTTGTTTGGATAACAATTTTTCTGCAACAATGACTTTACCCTTTTCTTATTTTCTTTTAGAAAACATGGACTACTAATTTCAACAACCTTCTTAACTAAATTTTGAACGCAATTCAATTTTTGGTTTATAGAATGAGAGGAGTGATAGTTCAGTATTCTTCCTGCACTGGTAGGCTTTCTATACCAATCCGTTAAAATAATGCCATTTTCACCTCTTATAACTTTTACATCTAAAAATGGCAGATTTCCGTCTTTTTCTATTTCATAGGTAAATTGTAGACGATTATGAAAAGAATTAAACGTATTTAATACATACTCTTCTTCTCCTCTTTCAATAATTAAAAATAAATCGTCTACATATAATTTAATAAATTTCACCTTCGTACCTAATTTATTAATACAGTCTTCTAATAACTCAATCATAACTATATTAGCAAGGATTGGTGAAATTGGAGATCCCATAGGTAGTCCAAATTTTTGTTTATAAATAATATCATCAAAGGTGAAATACCTTGCTTCACATATAAGATCTAGTATGGATAGGAAAACCTTCTTTGACATTCCAACCTGTGATTTTATCTTATTCCATTGCTTATTTACTAAATTAAATGCTAAATCCAAAGGAATGTTAGTGAATAATGATTGAACATCTAGTGAAATCATAATTACATTATCAGTTAGCACTTGGTTTGACAGCGCTTGTTTGAATTCTGAAGAATTTTTTACGTTCAACTCATTTTTGCTTGTAATATAGCTAAGATATTTTTCCATATATTTAGAAAGTTCGTAAGTTGGACTACCGATGAATGATACAATAGGACGGAGAGGAAAGCCTTGCTTGTGTAGTTTTACTAACCCATATATTCTTGGTGCTATTCCATTATAAGATTTCAAAATTGATGCTTGACGTAGATCAATGCATAGTGTCTTCTTTAATTCATCAACAATCTTATTTACTTTATTACGTAAAGTTGATGAAGGATCTCTTCTTGTGATTGAGTATGTATCATTATCTTCCAATAGAGTTTTCATCTTTGCTTTATACTCTGCTTCTTTCATTATCACTGTATTACCAGATTTGTCACTTTTGCAAACCACAATGTCCTTATGCTCTTTCAGAAATTTACAAGTTTTCTTGTAGCAACGTTCTACACAAGCATTCTGTCTTTTCATACGGTTTGATGAGTTATTTAATCTATTCCCGTGGTTTGTAATTATATTTACACATTGGCTTCTAATGACATCACTATTTTCCATGTTTACACATGAAAATATCTTTTCTAAGTCTCCTATTATGTCAAATGTAGGGATATCTTCTTTTTTACCAATTTCTATGGCAAACTTTTCTCCTAATGAAAGTAAATGGAGGCTATCCCTAGGAATTTCAACATTAGTTAAATTTGTTATAGCCAACTCTCCAGAAAAGTCAAAGAAACCTTTACCTTGTTTTAAATGCAGGTTATTCATCTTCTTTTTCAAATTTAATTTACTTTTATTAAATACAGATTCTTTGAGACTATTCATTGAACTAATATAGTTTCTTAAAATCATATCTGGTAATTTAACTCTTGCAAATTCTATACAATCACTAATAAGTCTGTTAATAGTGTTAATTAGCGTATTAATAGTGTTAACAGACTTATTAGTGATTGTATAGAATTTGCAAGAGTTAAATTACCAGATATGATTTTAAGAAACTATATTAGTTCAATGAATAGTCTCAAAGAATCTGTATTTAATAAAAGTAAATTAAATTTGAAAAAGAAGATGAATAACCTGCATTTAAAACAAGGTAAAGGTTTCTTTGACTTTTCTGGAGAGTTGGCTATAACAAATTTAACTAATGTTGAAATTCCTAGGGATAGCCTCCATTTACTTTCATTAGGAGAAAAGTTTGCCATAGAAATTGGTAAAAAAGAAGATATCCCTACATTTGACATAATAGGAGACTTAGAAAAGATATTTTCATGTGTAAACATGGAAAATAGTGATGTCATTAGAAGCCAATGTGTAAATATAATTACAAACCACGGGAATAGATTAAATAACTCATCAAACCGTATGAAAAGACAGAATGCTTGTGTAGAACGTTGCTACAAGAAAACTTGTAAATTTCTGAAAGAGCATAAGGACATTGTGGTTTGCAAAAGTGACAAATCTGGTAATACAGTGATAATGAAAGAAGCAGAGTATAAAGCAAAGATGAAAACTCTATTGGAAGATAATGATACATACTCAATCACAAGAAGAGATCCTTCATCAACTTTACGTAATAAAGTAAATAAGATTGTTGATGAATTAAAGAAGACACTATGCATTGATCTACGTCAAGCATCAATTTTGAAATCTTATAATGGAATAGCACCAAGAATATATGGGTTAGTAAAACTACACAAGCAAGGCTTTCCTCTCCGTCCTAT
This sequence comes from Hermatobates lingyangjiaoensis, assembly GCA_026182355.1. Taxonomy (NCBI): domain Eukaryota; kingdom Metazoa; phylum Arthropoda; class Insecta; order Hemiptera; family Hermatobatidae; genus Hermatobates; species Hermatobates lingyangjiaoensis. The sequence goes on from JAPFBL010000353.1 coordinate 46,292, forward strand.
TGTATCATTCATCGGTAGTCCAACTTACGAACTTTCTAAATATATGGAAAAATATCTTAGCTATATTACAAGCAAAAATGAGTTGAACGTAAAAAATTCTTCAGAATTCAAACAAGCGCTGTCAAACCAAGTGCTAACTGATAATGTAATTATGATTTCACTAGATGTTCAATCATTATTCACTAACATTCCTTTGGATTTAGCATTTAATTTAGTAAATAAGCAATGGAATAAGATAAAATCACAGGTTGGAATGTCAAAGAAGGTTTTCCTATCCATACTAGATCTTATATGTGAAGCAAGGTATTTCACCTTTGATGATATTATTTATAAACAAAAATTTGGACTACCTATGGGATCTCCAATTTCACCAATCCTTGCTAATATAGTTATGATTGAGTTATTAGAAGACTGTATTAATAAATTAGGTACGAAGGTGAAATTTATTAAATTATATGTAGACGATTTATTTTTAATTATTGAAAGAGGAGAAGAAGAGTATGTATTAAATACGTTTAATTCTTTTCATAATCGTCTACAATTTACCTATGAAATAGAAAAAGACGGAAATCTGCCATTTTTAGATGTAAAAGTTATAAGAGGTGAAAATGGCATTATTTTAACGGATTGGTATAGAAAGCCTACCAGTGCAGGAAGAATACTGAACTATCACTCCTCTCATTCTATAAACCAAAAATTGAATTGCGTTCAAAATTTAGTTAAGAAGGTTGTTGAAATTAGTAGTCCATGTTTTCTAAAAGAAAATAAGAAAAGGGTAAAGTCATTGTTGCAGAAAAATTGTTATCCAAACAACTTAATTGAACGTTATTGGTTTAAATATACAAGAGAACAACCAGAACATTCCAATCAAAATCATGCTGAACTTGAAGTTTTAAATAAAAAGTATTTCAAATTTCCGTATGTTGAGGGCTTATCACAATCAATTAGAAAAGTTTTCAAACGAAATGTACCTGAAGTTACATTGGCATTTTATAACAAAAGAAAAGTCAAGTCTTTATTTTCAAATTTGAAACAAAAAATACCAAAGGAGTTACAAAGTAACCTCATTTATGCGATCAAATGTAAAGACTGCGACAAGCGTTATTACGGAGAAACAAGTCGTTTTTTAAAAGAAAGACTTTATCAACATTCTTATTCAATAAGAACTAATAAAAGTAACGCCACTGCTTTAGCATTCCATGCCTTAAACGAAGGTCACATGTTCGATTTTGAAGAAGCAATTATAGTAGATAAAGAACAAGATGAGCAAAGAAGAAAGACCCTCGAAATGCTATATATTAAAAAAGATCTAAGTTCAGTTAATCATAGAAGTGACATTACCAATTTGAACACTATTTATTCAGGAGTGTTAAGTTGATTTTAGTGAAATTTAATTTCCTTAGTTCCTTTTGTGTTCTTTGAGTGAACAGTGTTCGGTTTACATGTAATTGTAATCAGTTAGTCTGGTCCAAGTTTTTGACCAGTTAAGATGTTAGTTCACTAACTATCTATTGTTACTTCATTTTATATAATGTAAATTTCATCATTTTTCTAATTCAAAAATTCTGACTTCTGTAAGTTCATAAAAATGTTTATTGCTTTTCTATTACTTCTACTTGTATATATATTTTTGTTTTTTCACAACTGTAATATTCCATTTTGATGTTAGTTATATGTTGATGTTTATATATGATTTCTTGTCATCCTTTGTTTGTAGGCCTATGAAAAAGGTTTTAAATAAAACCGAAACGTCGGCATTGAGAGTTTGATTTTGATCCTGGAAAATTGACCGAATCCCGATTACATTATACACCTATTCTATCCAACGGTTGATATATTATTGAATTTTTTATATATATATATATATATATATATATATATATATATATATGAGAATACGTTGGCAGCAGGTCTTCTCTCAAACATATGTTGTTAAAATTTGCAGCAGCTTCTGCACTCACTAACTTTAAGCTGGTGGCCTCGATCCTTCGGGCGATTTTTCTTTCTTCTGGCTGCAGTTGCCACAGCATCTGTCCTAGAGACATCTTCAATATTACACGAGCTTTCGACCATAGGAACATTGGTCATCTTCAGGTAGAGCATGCCTTGTAGTAAACAGCTTAAATGCCAATCAGGTTGACTAATTCGAACCAATCATAGCGCAGGGTTAAGGCTGCTGCTCTGATTGGACCTCATGCTCGGCTCCAGGCTCCTGCTCGTCGGAATTACATACATGTCCTTGACCTGGAGGTTTATAGAGGGGTTCCTTTCCTTTATGTACAGGGCTTCCAATATTTGTAGCTTCTCCGCATTCTGTTCCGCCTGTATGATGGCAGTGCCCTGCACCAGCCCGAAAAATCGCCCGAAGGATCGAGGCCACCAGCTTAAAGTTAGTGAGTGCAGAAGCTGCTGCAAATTTTAACAATATATATATATATATATATATGCTCTTTTATATGTTTTTTTGTGAATTTAATATACATCGGTATAAATAGGTAGCAGATTTTCTTTTAAACACCTTTCATTAATGTAAACCACAATCTTAGCATTCCGGTCATTCAGACTGAGAGATTCGATTCTACAAAACAACTTCCTGCTAACTGGGTTAAACTGGAAATCAATAGATATTTTATTGATTTCATCTAACATGTCACTTGGCCAGCTCCTTTTCTAGTCAAATCTCTTAAATATCTAAATATGACGACCTGATGACCCTTTAAATTATACAGTATCTTTTGCAAATCCTGCTAGACTATCCGACTACGAATAGACTACGACTCCTTCCCCAGAGAATGTGACTTCTTGACAATGCTATTGACCTTGACAAAGAACAGCAGGATGAATTGCAGTAGTAGGCCTCTGGTCAGGAACTGTGCATTAACGTGCATGGAAATATTCGTTAGTCATTGGTAGACTCTGTTTTGATATTAAGACGTGTACCCAGCTTTCCAGCCATATCACGGATATGGTAGATACCGTGAATACGGAAATATTCATTGGTAGACCCTGTTTTGATATTAAAACGTGTACCCAGCTTTCCAGCCATATCACGGATAATAGCAGAGCAGATTGATGCTTTTTAGCGTGAAAGCTCTTTCGCCGCATCTCGGGGGCACCAAGGCCTATCCAATACGATAGGACCATTATCAGCTCCCGAGATACGCCCGAGGTGGACCGCGCGGAGACGAGCTTCCACGACCCTACATCACAAACAAAACCAACAACACCACAAGACTATACAGTGTCATACAACATACCAAGAAAAACCTCAACCAAAGTCACAAAAACACTAAGAAAAATAATCCCTCAGTAGAAACAGAAAAACCACTTAGAAACCAAAGCCAAAAGAAAACCCTCAACCACTGTGAATTAATCAAAACTCAAAAGAAAAAACCCTCTATGTAAGGCCACAAAGCACTGGATAACCGCACAACGGCACTTGATCATTGGTAGACCCACATCCTAGCCTTACTCTTAATATTGATTTTAATATAGTCTTTTGTAACAGTAATAACATTGGTAATTTATTGAATATAAGCTCTCCTATTCATAGTGGTACTTATAAAAGTCCTTGCAAATGATATAACAAAAATTGGGTGTTAAACAACACCAATACTACGTAATTAGAGGTGAATAAAGTGTGCCTTCTTTTTTGCATCTAAATAATAAGATTCATGACATGAAGTGGGCAGAAGCTGAAATGATAAGGTATGAAAAATGTTACGAAATATGATCGAGTCGTCTTCAAATTTAATGGATCGAATGGTATGACGAAAACAAAGCATGCTTACCAAGTCGTCAAAGTTAGCACACAGTGTTAGTTTCTCCCTCTATCTACCCTGACTGGTTTAACTTGTTTATTTACTTTCATTTTATGTCATTTATAGTAGTTTTGTTAAAATTCTTCTATTAATAGTTTATTTCCTGCTGTCAATAAATCGGGGGTCAGAGAGGGTATTGAACCCCGGATCTGCCAGTTCTGAGGTAATCACTTTGTCACTGGGCTACCCTGGCAGCCTAACATGTGGGTTAAGAACCAAAACTGTTACTGCAGGTGAATTAAGTTTTTATTCAGCTACATGTCCATAATTGTGAAATTCACGACTATAACTTTTTCGGGTTAATTTAAAATAGTTCAAGTTTAATTTAAAATAATCTTAATCTAATTCATTAGTTGTGTAATACCAATGGTGCGGGATTTACTCATAATGTGGTAAATGGATAATAAAAAGTCTCCACGCAAAAGAAGTTTTTTTAATTTAAACTACGCGTTTCGAACACTTCGCTTCATCATTAGGTCAACATCCTTTATGTAAACTTTGAATCAGACAGAGAATTGATGAATGCATCAAACAAAGATGATCCTAGGAGGACATGTGTCTTATTTCAAAGCAGTTGTGGCCTTCCTCCAGAAGGACTAAGGATCTCTATGAATTGAAATATGGTAGCCAATGTGATCGCTCTTTCCACGGGGCGATGACTAATAGGAAAACACGCCGACAGATTAGGAATGGAAGCAAGGGATTTTTGCAGGGCATGCCAGAACGAGAAAAAAAACTGTGACACTAGAAAAAAACTTAACAAAGGAATCACTTTTCAAAATTTTGACCGTTATGGTGGTCATCCTCAGGAGAAGAAGTGAATCATGGTGGGATGTCAGTCAACATATATATACATATAATTGTATGAGCCTGTTATACAACTTTTTTGATAATTTAAAATAAACCGAGTTTAATCTAACCTTAGATTAAATATATTTATTGATTTTATATATATATATATATATAAATATATATATATATATGATCAAACCACATATGAAAATGGGAAAACAAGACTAAGATCTTTCAACCGTAACAAGCGGTCTTCGTCAGAGTCAAAAAACCAACTGACGATATATAAGTATAAGTATAAGTATAGACCCAACTGATATATAAGTATATATATATATACAAAACTATAGTTTATCGGGACTCGGTCAGTTCTTCAGGTTCAAATTAAACTCTCATTGCCAACGTTTCGGTCTTTATTTAAAACCTTTTTCACAGGCAGAAGTATACATTTGAAACAGAAAAACTAAGTATTACATTACAAATTATTTTACAAAGAAAAATCCACATACTATTTTTCTTTGTAAAATAATTTGTAATGTAATACTTAGTTTTTCTGTTTCAAAATTTATACTTCTGCCTATGAAAAAGGTTTTAAATAAAGACCGAAACGTTGGCAATGAGAGTTTAATTTGAACCTGAAGAACTGACCGAACCCGATAAACTATAGTTTTGTATATATATATATATATATATATATATACTTATATATCAGTTGGGTCTATACTTATACTTATACTTATATATCGTCAGTTGGGTTTTTGACTCTGACGAAGACCGCTTGTTACGGTTGAAAGATCTTAGTCTTGTTTTCCCATTTCTTATTGTGGTTTGATCATTGATATATATACTTATGTACATGTATTTTGTAGCTGAAATAAAACGGTTTAAAATAAAATTTAAAGAATATTAAATTAAACTTAGATAATTTTAATTTAAGCTTCGATTATAATAAATGAATTACACTTGGACTATTTTAAATTGACCCGAAAATTCATTATTTGTGCAATCTGTTATGGTGTGATATTTACTCATATTGGGGAATTTCAAATATTACGTCTCCACAAAAAAAAGTTTAATATAAAAACTTACAACGCCTTTCAAACACTTAGTGTTCTTCTTCAGGTTTAAATTGAAGAAGTGTTCGAAACGCGTTGTTAGTTTACATTTTGAATTTTGTTTCTGTGTGGAGTCGTAATTTTTGACATTTCCCTATAACACGAACATGATTGTATGATTCTTTTGGAGGACTTTTTGCTTATAATATATCTATCTTGAAGTTACTATTTCAGAGTACTTGATAGAATGATGTCGGTATCCTCCAAACACCATATACCGCTAACACCATCAGTATTCTTTACCTTCCATTAGTGAAAAGTCTGTTTGTCCTTTTATGTAAAATTACTTTTTGTTACTCCCCCACAGTGTAAAAAAGAATCATATACATGGAATTAACTTGAAAATTGTATCATATATGTCTGAAGTTGTTAAGAAAGGGGTTAATTCTATGCAATAATAAAATGCAGCAAATCTAATGTGTTGCTCAAACAATCTATCGCTCTCTTAAGCATAGATTCAATTACATTAAAATACAAATTATTTATTATTATATTGGTGATATAGTTTTAATAATAATTTAGCTAACAGTGCTTTTGAGGTTGCGGATTGTGACAGGCTGACTCCAGGATTGAATCATCAATTACTGGACTGATTGTAGAAGTACTTTTTTAAAAGCCGTGTATATTTGCCTCTATTTAGTGCATTGTTCTTATCATATGTTTGCTTTTTTTTAGGGAGAAATCAATACGAATGAGACATGCAATGCGCTCAAGAGCTTTACACAGTGTTAGCGACTTTCGAGCAGGGTTTCGGAGTTAAATATGTCTAAAACTCCGAATTTCCTTAATAAAACGGTTTTTTTTTACAGTTAGCCACAAAAAGAGCAATCATTTACGAATACTGCACTAGCTGCGAAACCCTGCTTTTCAGCCAAAACGAGAGAAAGTGAAAGAGCAATAAAAGAAAAGTGTGTAATGATAGAATTTATTAATTTTTTTTTAGTGTTTATTTTTTTTTATTTTATTTTTTTTTTTTATTTAAGAAATGGAGGAACTTACAGAGTCCTCCTACCTGGGAGGTGTGCTGAAAGGCGGGCCGGGCTGGGCGATCTCGAAGTGGACGGCAGTCCGAGCAGACTGTCCAAGACATCCTCCATCGTCGTACTGCCACTGATGGGCCCGTGCGCTCCTGCATCTCTGCCTACAACCCAATCCCCCACTGTGGCTTCTTTAATCCACAACTCAACAAACTTACGTGTCACGAAACAAATCAAATACATGCCACCAAATCATTTTTGTACATTTTAGAAAAAAAAAACTCAAATAATAATTCTTATCATATTTGTTACATATAGTTAATGGGTTAGTTCCACTGAGGTTAGTAATATTAGAATTAGTAATAATACAATCCGTCATACCTCGTAAAGTCTTTGAAAAGCTCGACCGGTTTCGGGTCCGTCTGGATCCAGACGGACCCGAAACCGGTCGAGCTTTTCAAATACTTTACGAGGTATGACGGATTGTATTATTACTAATTCTAATATTTGTTACAATTCAAAAAAAAACTTGATCATTTAATTCATAGTAAGACATCCAAATTCATTGTAACTCAAACTTTACAATAGTACCTGTGATAAAGGAAAAGAATGTCGAAAATAAATGCTTGTCACTTCAAAAAGGTAGCGGCGCCAGGTTAACTCAGTAGTTAACATACTCGGCTCTGGACTTGTAGGTCCGGAGTTCGACACCCACATGGTCCTCGATTTATTCACGTAGGAGGTGAATAGATCTGAGTACTTCGTCCCTGGGAAAGGACTTTAAACCTGTTTCGATTTATTCATGTTACTTAGCCTTCTGGCCATACCATGATAAAGCAGAATAGGTTGATGTTTTTTTAACGTGGAGCACTTACTCTACGTCATGAGAAACCAGCCGTTCTCTCACAAATGATACAGTCTTTGTGAAGTGCCCAAGCTGGACTTCGCAGAGGCGGGCTTCTACGACCTACATCAACGAAAGCTTTAAAACTTATGTCAGTTAGTCTCAGAGGACATTAAACCGTGGGTCCCGAGCCTGTACGATGCCAGGTACCCGTTAAAGATCCCTACTCTAAACACACTTCAGTTAGGCACAATTTAGGACTCACTATGTAGAACCATCAGGTAATGTGGCTTGCCCATTAATAATATGGGTGCCAAATAATAAATGATATACAATTTCTGCCTCTATGAAAGCCTTATAAGTGTGGGCCTTGGAAAATAAACAAACAAAGTTTAAAACGGTAGAAGTAGAGTAGAGAAGGGATTCTCTCAAATGCTGTTCTGAAGAGTTCTTCCTATTACATCGTCTAGATCATTTCTAAGTATGTTAAACAAATGTGTTTTGGTATTATAGTGTGCACTCGACTTGTGTAGGGAACTTTTAGAAAGCCGCAGATTTAGTTTGATCCCTGTACTGTGCAACGAACTGGCAGTGGGAACGTGGCTTGGGTTCGCCGTGACGAATAGGCATGAGTCACTCTGACTGTGTCTTTATAGGTGTGACCAGATGACCTATAAAGTTTTACCAGGGATCAATGTTCAGCTGTGCCATCACCTGGCAGACACTTCCAACTTAAACAAACCTGTTTTGATTCATTACAATGAAACTAAGCCTTTCAGCTAAAATATAGAAGGAATAAAGCAGAACAGATAGATGTTTTTAACACTTCGGAATACCAACAGAACAACATTAGAACCGTCCTCTCGGCAGTGCGCAGTATACCAGAGGTAGACCTCTTGGAGGTGGGTATCCACGACCAACATCATGCGTAACTTGTCACATACAAGAATATATTTTTAACCTGCTTTGCATTTTGTCGCATTCAAGAACATTTCGGCTGTCATGTGCATAACAACATACCAGATTGATGCCTTTTTTTTTTGAGTATCCCAGAGATACATGATACCAATAACCCAGAGGTTTCCAAAGTGGGTTCCTTAACGGACTGTCTGGGGTTCCGTGAAAAACATGTAGGAAAAACATTTTTCTAAAATTTTTTTTTTGTGGGTATGGATTTATTCTATATTTCTTGTGAATCATGAAACCGAATAATGTTTATACCTACATATACCCATAAGTAGAAGTGGTCAAAATTTTATTCATATTTAGGATGAATCACTAGTCTGTTTTTGATCTATCTGATTCCCGAATTTCCTGCTATTACAAAAGTAGCATTTCATACATTGCTGTCATTTCCACTACCTACTTATGTGAAACTGGATTTTCCCTTTAAACTATAATAGAAACTAAATACCGAGTAGACTTAATGCTGGGGCTAACTTGAGAATCAAACTCTCAACTATAAAACGAAAAATGATTACAAAACAAACTCTGTGTTAAAATTGCTGGTAATTCTCTTTTATGTGTTATGCATTTGTGGAAAATATGAAAATTAAAATCTTATAGTTTTGAATTTTTATTCGAAAAATACACATTGCAGTATATTACTTTTTAATTGTTTTAAACAAACGTACTATTTAAAAAAGCATATGAAAATATTTATATTATGATTGTATGAAATCATTGGAATCTGGGGTTTCCGGGAAGGTTACTGGAACAAAAAAGGGTTTCACGTCGAAAAAAGTTTGAAAAACTCTGTCTAATTCAATCCAACAACAACAAAATGGAACAAACATCCAGGAAATTATTTCTGTGCTGGTGAATAGAGATTAACATTTCTGAACAAAAACATTTATTTCATTAACAAAATAATGATTTATTTTCATGTTTTTAACTGAAAGTATCTTTTACAACGTTAAGACTTTTACGACGTTATGTGTCTTATAGTAAATACAGAAAACAATTCACAAATGCACGTGAATTAAACTCGACTTGTGCTTCAACTTGACAAGAGAGTGTTTGTTTTTGAAATAAGAAAATTTTTTTTCTTACAAACTAAATATTTTTTTTTTGTAAAGACGTAATGTATTTCTCAGTTAAAGATAATAAAAATAATGTGTCATTTAGTTCAATATTAATAAGTTATCAAAAAATAAAATTATACTGAACATTAAAATAAATAGTACTGATATATCTAATTGTATTCATAAAAACAGCTTATGGAAACTGAAACATACTTCCGGTCAAGAAGCTTAATTAGTTTTGAAGCTGCGTCACGTTTGTTTACATTGTTTGTTTATTTTTCTGCCTCCCACCCTGTTGTCAAACTTATGAAACCTTGCATGATAATATGATTAGGCGATTTACAATTAAAGTTTTTTTTTTGTAAGAATAAGTTTTACGATATCGTAAATATGATGTTCTTTATATAGTACTAGCTGACTTTCTTTTCAGTTTTTCTTTGAAACAAAAAGCGGGAACTTGACAAAACTTGGAAACAATGAATAATTACAACAAAATTATATTTTATTATGTAGAAAAAGAAATATAGATAAATTAAAAACACACACTTATAGTCTCAATCATTTCATTAGTTCCTTGCCATTGCATTTAGGTTATACGTAATTTTTTATTCTCTAATAATTTTTTTATCTTTTATTATTTATTTCATTTTTCAGTATTGAAATATTTTATAAATTTAATATTATTATGCTGAATATTATTTTATTTTATTATATTTTTTATTAATGCACAGTCCGTAACTTTTATTTATGTGCCATTTCCTCTTTTTTAAATTAAAATTTTAAATTGACTCCTCTCTACCTTATTCTCTGTGACTGGGAGCGTGTACGGCAACATTGTTGGTCCCCAACCTTCTCTGTACCAGTGGGCTTCGTTTCTCTCTCTTATCTCTCCTGAAGACTGTTCAAACGAAAAATTAGAGACTGCAAGTGTGTGTTTTCGATGTATGTTTCTTTGTCTACACTGAACTTTAATTGTCTGTTTCCGATCGCATTTTCATCGAAAATGTGATATTTTATCATCACATATGAAACATGTCTGTAGTCGTCCGTTAATCTCTAACATACGTAAAAAAAATTCTTGACAAGTCATCTATTTGTGACTTATGTACATTTCATATATAACAAGATTTTACAGAAAACACCTGAAATAACAATCAACGTTCAAACCACAAGAAGTGAGAAAAAAGACCAAGATCTTTCAATCGTAACAAACGTATGTCAGATGAGATTTAACTCTAAAAAACTACGCTTGTTACGATTGAAAGATCTTAAGTCTTGTTTCTTATTGTGGTTTAAACATTAATATATTTCATATTTCTGTTTAGTTATTCACTAATGAACATTATAAGAATTAAAGATAGCTTTATTCAACATTTCAACTATTTCAACATTATTTTTATAAAAACAACTATCTATGTTTCATACAAAAAAATATTTTAATAAAAAAACTCTGATTTAGAAGAAATATTGAGAAGATGAATGTTGAGAATTAAATTTTGATGGAAATCACCTAAAAAGGGACTAAATCTACTTACTTCAAGTTGATTCCATTGAATTTGATTCGACGCGGATTAAGTTGAAAGGTTCAAGTTTGTCCAACAGCAATATTTCTATTTCCTGTAACTCTTCCAATACTTATTTATTTTTTATTTTATTTTCATCTTCAATCGAATTGACTTATTTGGTCGAAAGTTTTTTTTTAAAGTGTATTTAATCATCATTAATTTAAATAATTCATTTTCATTAGTAAATTAGTAAGTGATGTGTTTAATTATTAATAATATAATTTAGGGATTTCTTGTGTGTTGTATGTGTGTATAGCCTGTCATGGAATGTGTTTTTATAAATCACTACTGGTTAATAGCTGTCGTATTCATCTAATGGGGTAGTAATGGGGTGATTAAGCGCCTCTAATAGCCTCTAACACTCAACTCTGACTTTCGGCCTTCACGAGGCTATCCTGTTAACCTGCTATAAGCAGGGAGAAATGAAAGAGGAGAAGGTGATCAGGAGCTGGGCCTAACCACCTTCGCTTCACATCCTTCCTAATCCCCAAATCCCCTCCTTTTATCCCAGCCCAAATCTAAGGTTTTATGCGATCCGTGCCGAAGGATGGATGATACAGAGGTTACTGTATTATAAACGGAACCTCAAGGGTACCAGGCGACCCCCTTGAGTAAACAGCCTTACTCCGGTACGCGGCGCTCTGCCAGAGCTGACAAAATACCACCGATAGAGCTTCAGGGATTTTCCTCTGTAAGGAGAAGGAAGTCTGGAGACCATCCTCCGGAAGCGCAGAGGGTCCAAAAGCGCTAACTAGTGAGAACCTCCCACAAGTGCACTTGAGGACCCGAAGAAGACCATCCCGAAGAAGGAGAAAGGAAGGTACTTTCTCCCAAAACATAGGGAGCCTGAACGGACATTATCAATGATGGTTTGTGCAGATTCTGCAAAGAGGAAGAAACACCGTTGTACCTGCTGATAACCTGAAAGACAACTTTGCTGCAGAGAGGCAGGTGCTTCGGGACACTCAACAAACCATAGAAAAACTTTTACCGCTGGAACCAGCAAAAGTGCTGAGCTTCTTGGAGGCGTTGAAGCTAACTGCTGAGGTACTTTAGTATAGAAGAGGGAAGTACAATAGTTTTTTTTTTTTTTTTTAAGACGCAGTGATAACAATAATACGCACCCTCAATAATAATAAAAAAAATATTCATCTAATGCATTTCTAATCTTTGTCTCATTTATTTTGATGGTTTTGTCTGACATGTCACTTGACCAACTCCATTTCGAGTTAAATCCTGTTAGCAGGAAGTTAGTTCGTAGAATCAAATCTCTCAGACTGAAGATCGTGAATGCCGAGACTGCCTTTAATAATATATCTCGCTATTGTTGAGAATCAACTTTCTGACTACGAGATTCACGGCTCTCCAAGCGATCCTGAGCTAGTCAAATTGGTTTCAAGGCCAGTCTCAACATTTGCAGCAAGAGTGCAAACGGGGCCATATTGTGAGGAATGAATATTTACACCGGCTCAACTTAACTGTCAGTGCCCTATGTGGAGTCTGATTATTAGAAGAGGAAAGTCTACAACATATTCTTCTCCACTGCTCGCATTTCCTGCGTGAGAGAGAAGTACTAAAGAAGAAGCTAGGAGATGAGGCCACTCTGAAAAAAATCCTAACCAACACCAAATTCTGGCAAATAGCTGCCGACCTATACCGGAGACATCGAAGCAAAGAGCTTTGAAAGCTTCAACTAAGAAGTAAGAAGTAAGTATTGTTGAGATCGGCACAACACCACGGATTGTTACACCCCGGAGTTTTTATGATATATCCTACTTGTTTTAAAAAAAAAATTATCATCAGACTGATAAACAATTACAGATTTATAATTCAACTTTATATGACAATTTTCATAGATTAAATCAACTAAATAACTCAAAACAAAAATAAAAAAAAAGAAATACTCACAAGTAATACTCAAGTTCAATATATAGTACAGCTGACTTGAATGAATGAGCAAATCCTTTACAATCAAGTTCCAGTTCTTCCCTTCAACTTCCTTAAACTAGAACTGGATGGATGGGCAAGAGTTAGTAGAAATGTCACAATCCATTGGAAATGACTTGGCTGGATTCAAACTCGAACACTTCTCAGAAAGTAAAGTATAGAAAATAAAGTAAAGTATATTACTATTAAAGTATAGTGATCGTGAAAAATTTGATTTCGAGATTTTGACGAAATTATATGTTTTTGAGGTCCCAAAAGTCGATTTATGAATTACTTTACTATAAGTAAAGTATAGTGATCGTGAAAAATTCGATCTCAAGATTTTGACGGAATTATATGTTTTTGAGGTTCTAAAAGTCGTTTTATGAAGTTTTTTCGATGATGTCTGTGTGTGGGTGGGTGAGTTAGCATTGCTTGTTACCACACTACGGTCCAGAATCATTGATTGGTCAAGTTGATATTTTACAAAAAAATGGGCTCCATAGAAAAATGGTGTATTTTACTTTTCAAAATGCTACTTGATTTTTTTCAAAGGTTAGATTTTTTTTTTTTTTTTTGGCAACTGTATGTGAGTATGTGATTTTTGACTTTTTTTGTGAGCTGGTGCATGTGAGAGCAGTGCGCGATTGCGCATGCGCGCAGCTAACAGGGAACCTTGGGCAAAAGTAACAATTTTTTGAAACAGAAAAACTAAGTATTATATTAGAAATTATTTACAAAAAAAAAATAGTCAGCTGATTTCAACAGCACCTGTCTAGATTGAATGACAGTGTCACGTGTTCATGTCACGTTGGCAATGAGAGTTTAGTTTGACCGAGTTATTTATATATATATATATATATATATATATATAATGAGATTTCATAATAAACCTTGAAATAATTTTTTGCTTTTATAAGAATTCTAGTAAATATTGCGATTGTTAATTCTAAAAAATGGTTTTAAATAAAACCGAATCAACGAATTTCAAATTCATTCAAATAAATGATTGATTTGAACATGGAAACCGAATAAACCCCAGAAATCATGTATTATATTACACAGATACGTTATCAAGATATATATATATATATATATATATATTTACAAAAAATAAATATACATCAAATTATACGATTCAAAAGGAAAATACTAAGAGGAAAAAGACAATAAAACTAAATTGTAGATTTCAATATTCGCCATAACCAGGAGAAGAACAACTAACCGGTAGTATATCAGAAGTGAAGGCCGAGATTTTCTTCTTCCGATGAAGACTGACGCCGAAGCATTGAAATGAGTCTTTGTTGGTGTTTTTCTTATAAATATATATATGATCAAAGTACAATATGAAATGGGAAAAGTAACAAGTGGTCTTCGTCAGAGTCAAACACCCAAGTGACTCCGACGAAGACCGCCTGTTACGGTTGAAAGATCTTAGTCTTGTTTTCCCATATCTTATTGTGGTTTGATCATATATGTATAAATCATTCCTAAATCTATGAACGCATCCGTTAGAATACTACATTAATCCTAAATCTATACTACATTAAGGACGAATGTAACGTTTTCCACCGTCAAAACGCGTTTATTAAACAGTAGATAATAGTTTAATTCATACAATTAAATTCATCAAATAATTATTGAATTATTAAATAATTCAATAGAATAGTAATTCATCAACTCAGAAGAATTAATGCCCAGGATATTGAGTTATCGATGAATATACAGTAACTTGAAAAACCTGTATGACAGTGATTGACAGTAGTGAACACTTTTAAGGTTATACGTATATCATTAAAAAATTCATAAAAACAGTTTTCAAATTATTAAGCATACATATTAAACCTAATTTTAGCAAAATAGTAAACACTATACAAAAATGTTGGTTCCTTACCTTAATTCGATTATTTCATTTTTTTTTTCTGTTGTAGCAGGTGCTGTGTAATGGAGAGTGTTTTACAGTAGAACCCCGTTTATCCAGCACGATCGGGGGGAGACCATGCCGGATAAAGCGTTTTGCCGTTGTTTTGAGTGTTACTCTTATAAATACACACGAATTAATTAAAAGTTAGAAAATAGCAAAACAATCATAGAAAACACACTCGTAATTACCTTACTGGAGCGTAGGCTTCACTGTAGACTGTAATGTAATCCATTGTAAAGGCACTTTTAATAAACGTAAACTTTATTTTTCATATTTTATTTTCCTTAGGGCAGGGCAGGCATATTTATAGGCTAGTCGTAAACTTATATTTCGATACTGTATTTAACTCTATTTTTTAAACTTATTTTCTTATTTCTATACCGTATTTAACTCTATGTTTTCACTTATTTTCGTATTTATCTTACTGTACTAATGTCCTTAAGCCTAATTGTCTTGTTTTTAACTTTACATTGGAGAGGGGTCGTCAGGTAATTCTTCGTCAGACCAGGGGAGCTTCGCGCGGCGTATTTAAAATTACGTGGTTGTACATTTTTTGTGTTTTTGCATATTTTTTACTCAATATTTTCGGGAAATTACCCTGGTCAAAATTTTGCCGTTGTTTTGAGCGTGCCGGACGTTTGGATACCGGATAAAGGGGGTTCTACTGTAATAAGATGCATTCTTAGGTGGTTACTTAAGTTTTGTAATCTGGCTTTTCTGAGATAATATTTAAAATACGCTATTCAAGATTTACAGCAGTTAGTAAATATTCATTTATAATTTAACATGTATCATGAAGGAAATGTTGGTTTTGCAAAGACAAGAGAAATCATCATAAATAGACAAGTCATTTTAGGTAAAATCCTTTTAAACTGACAAATTGATTATCTAAAGAAGCTAAAAACTTAATTTTACAATTCAAAACATCATTTCATGAAGCTATTTTAATTCCTGCGAACATCTTTTATACTTAAAAATGAAACAGATGTGTGTGATATCGAGTCAACAAAATGCTTTGTATATTGAAAATGGCGAATGTACACCCCTGAATAGGGAGAATGAATTATAACTAACAATATAATGATCAAACCACAATAAGAAATGGGAAAACAAGACCAAGATCTTTCAACCGTAACAGGCGGCCTTCGTCAGAGTCAGTTGGGTTTTTGACTCTGACGAAGACCGCTTGTTACAGTTGAAAGATCTTAGTCTTGTTTTCCCATTTCTTATTGTGGTTTGATCATTGATTGTTATTTCACGTGTTTATGTGAAATATTTTTATCTAACAATATTTTTAATATTTATTAGGGGTGCGTATATTTGATAATCTAATTATATTAATAAAACTATCAGCCCAAACTTTAATATAATATACATTTTTAAAATGATAAGTTAAGTTGAATATTTACTAAAAAAAAAGTAATAATCTTATGTTAAATTTTTACTACAGAATTCATTACACGTAGAACTTTTTCTTAGCTATAAATAATATGAACTTTTAAAAGCAAATCTTGCCTTTGGTTCATTTCTAAAAACAGGTCAATCTAATTTCTTAGTTCCTTTACTATGATCAACATCTTAGCTAAATCCTCCAATTTTAATGTAAAACGTAAAATCACATTCTTGGGAACTTAAGTTCTTCGAGAAAATGTATTAATATATATGAATTAATCCATTTTGTTTTGATCAAAGTTGACTGTTCTATGATTGTTTTGGTGAGACGGACTCAAATACAGAATATTTTGTAAAGAGTTTGTTGGTGAATAATTCAATGAAAATTCAAGTTTATTTCTGTCTAATTACAGAACTGTTTTGACAGCCATTTGGTTTGATCCGGACACCCATTAAAAGTAATGTTGTAAAAATCTAATTTTGCAAAACATTTATAAATTCACTTTGAATATATAAAACCACTTGATTCCTGCAATCCGTTGATTACTTTAAATTTCTTATAATTATCCTTATGAAAATCAAAAGCTATGAATATATAAGACTTGATTCCTGTTGATTACTTTTAAGTCTCTTATAATTTTACTTATGAAAATCAAAAGCTGCACAGCTGACATCATCACAGTGTCTTTTTTTTGAGTGGAGAGAAAAAAAAAACAAATACTTAATTTTCATGTGTCCAACATTTTCTACAATTGGAATGATTCTTTCAACTACAGACTGTTCCAAACGACATCCATGTTTTTAAAAGTATGCCCCGGATTCACTGAAACATTTGCAGCTAGGGCTCCCCTTGGCTACATTGCTATCAACAAATACCTTAAGAGGTGGTTAGAGGTGGTCAATGTCATGGACAGGACCGACTTGTGAAGCTTGTTTTCTAGAAGACGATTTTCTTCTTGAATGCTCCATGAAAAAGAGCTGCTTAAAGAAAACCTGGACGAAGAAGCAACCCTCACAAGAATACTGGAAAATAAGCAATTTTGACCCTTAGCTGCAAATCTGTACATTCAACATCCAACCATTGAAGCGGAAGGCTTTGGAAGCTCTTACTAAGTAGTAAGAAGTAAGTTTTTTTACGATTACCACCAAATTTTTTATAATTTTTTTATAATTATACTGAATTCTCTTTGTATGGCGAGAGAGAAAATTCAACCTTACTTTTCAAATTAATGCTACTACTAGGTTCTTCATTACTTAAGTAATACTAAGTTACTTAATATTAACTTAGTAAGTTAACGTAATATTAATTAATATTACTTTATTAATTAAGTAATAAGTTAAGACAATACTTAACGAATTTATTATCATAAATTGTCAGTTATATTTAAAATTTTTACACAACACACTTTCCTAAGTTAAACACATGTTTTTTTTTTAAATATTCGATATTTGCTTTTTTAAAGCATTACTTAGTTTAAGAAATCTTTAGTTCATGTGGTAAGTTAACGATAATGGAGATTCAAATTGCAGGCTTTTACAGTAGAACTAAGTTCTCTTCTGCATGGCACATGCATAAAAGCTTTCTGAGTGAAGACAATTTACGATGGAAGAAATATACTTTGTTTAATGCTCCGAACAACCCCTGTGATATCAACAAACATGATATATAAGGCCTTCACAAGGATTATCTTCAGATGTCATCAAAGTTACTTATACTTAACTTACTTATATGCTGTATCAATAAAACCTGATATGTCCATACTGAGGTAAAACGATAACATAAAGTCTTCACACAAAAAAAATGTTTATTCAAACTAAACTTTTCAAAGACTTCGTGCTTATCAACAGGTAAACTTCTACAATAAAAATTACAAATTAAAAGTTACAAAGATAAACCAGATTATGTAGATAAAATGAAATATGAAAAATGAATGGAATGAATAACATACCCAATGGAAGGTGTGGAAGATAGACAACCATCGAATTGGGACTCAAGGAATTTATAACACATGAACTAAATTCCTTCAGACCCAGTTTGACGGTTGTCTATCCTCCATTCCTTCCATTGGGTATGTTATTCACTCCTTTCAATTGGGTATGTTATTCACTCCTTCTATTGGGTATGCCATTCAGTTTTCATTATTTCATCTTATTGTATATAGTTCTGGTTAATTTTTGTAATTTTTAATTTGAAATTTCTATTTTTTGAAATTTACCTGATGATGAACACAAAGTCTTTGAAACATGTTTTTTGAATAAAAAAACTGGTATTGTCATTTTACCTCATTATGAGTAAATAACACACAATTACGGATTCCACTACTATTGAGGGAGATATGTATATATTTTTGTCATTACTTTTGTTTGATTTTTGTAAAAGTCCAAAATCTACTTTTATAAATACAAACATGTTAAATATATAAACCACTCAAAAAATAATAAAGGAAAAGGAAAATCCTCCTTCTAATTGAGATGCTTGCTAATACTGTATTTGAAAATCTAACATGCATTGATCGTAAGATATTCTTCTGTTTATAACCCATCAAGTGGCTGATACTTTATAAAAGACAGAATGAAAAGTTGAAAAGTACTACTTGTATGAGAGTACTGTGACTAATGGATTGTAGTTGAGAGTCGTATTTCTGCCAGTCAGACTACAGACTTCTACAAACAAGCCAAGTGTTTGCTACAAAGATACATTTCATATTTGTAAAGCGTCTTGATAAAACATGAACTTTGTGTAAAAAGCTCTCTACTTGTGAGCAGATCTAACAAAAGAATAAAAACAGCACAACAAAACAACAAAAAAAAAAAGCATTAAAGGAGAGATGTCGAACTTAAAAAAAAACTTAGCTACTCCATAAACAAAATTTATTTACACATCCATAAACAATCTAAAAGTTAAAGTATATATGTAACATTTTTTTTTTTATTTTAATAAATAATTTGTAAACGGTGGTTTGGCAATAACTTGTGATTAATGTAGAAAAAGGAAAAAAAAATCAAAATAACAAAAACAAAAAAAGAAGCTCGTTCACAGCACCTTAAAACAAAAACTGAAGAATGTATAGCTCAGCACCATTTACTACAACAAGTTGCAGGACAGACTTATTACAGAGCACAATAAATAGAACAAAATAATGCATTATATCAAAGGTCTAGTTTTAAATTTTAAAGACATTTTTCTTTTTTCTTAAAAAAAAAAGAACAAACACAAAAAAAGGAACAATATTTCGAAAAAATTATTAATAACAAAAGATTGCGAAGAAGAAAGATACCAAAACAAACAAAAAGTTGAAAAAAAAAATTAACATACACAACTATTAACAAAGTTTCAATGTTTATATACATTAAGTCTTGTAACAGTCTATTGAAAATTGAAAAAAAAAAGTATATATATTTATATATATATATATATTATGAAAACAGGATTCATTCTTTATCCCTTGTCATTTAAAAAGAAAAATGGTTTGAAAGAATGGCATCTGAGAAGAAACAAATAATATATATATTTAGGTTTTTATGAAGAGCTGATATATGACACAGCCTTGTTCACTTGTATTCATGGAAATACAGGCCAACAGGATATGTTAAGTCATCCTCAAGTACATAGAGGGTTTGCCAAAGCAAACTATATGTGAAGCTAAGAGGAATCGAATTACACAGTTCTCTTTTGTAAAAGCACCATTATATATATATATATATATATTTATATAAAGTAATGCATACTTTGATAAAGTACAATAAAGCTTTGTGATTAACAGAGTGTCAACTGCGAATAACTAATCATGATTATATATTTAAATTAAAAAAAAACCAATAACAAAAAAAAAATAAAATATTGGATCATTTGCACACGTCTTCTGAATTATATAAGTCCATTGCTACAATGTGCAACACTGTTTTTAAACCATTCTGTCATGCTATAAGATATCTGAAAGAAAAAAAAAACACATAAACACTAAGGAGACAAGCATTCAACAAAATACAAAATGCAACTATAATAGAGAAGAAAGAAATAAAACGAAATTATAGAAAAAAAAAAACTACTTGTACTTGTGCATTAAAAAGTTGAATACAAATACTGATTTATATAGCAGATATTTGAAAAGATTTGTTATGAAATATGTCAAATAGCCATGAAGAAAAACATAGAAAACATGATTAGACCAGTATGGGGGTTTGTCATGAGTTACATATACATGGTGAAAATATGGTGGTAAAGTACATAGATCGTAGGTGAAAAGAAATACTGGACATCACAGGGCGGGCGAATAGTCTAAATCAAATGAAATTATCAGTTTGCTGATTAACCCACTAAACATGGATACTGTAAGGGTAAATACACAAATGTAATTACAGTGATCCACTACAGGTGTTTAAATAATTATAGTCTGTAACAATTATTGAAGGCTTGATGATATTTCGTAACTTTATATCTGTCATTTATTCTTTAATATTGACGTTTCACACTTGATCATTTTTACTTCTGTATAGCTTATGTGTAGAAATAACACATTCCTTGGATAGAATATATATATACAATTAAAAGAAACGGTCCAGCGGACTTTTTTAAATAAAATAAATTCAAAACGAAGGAAACACACAGACATAACTCAGATCGATATTTCGACCATCGTCGTCATCAGGAGGTGTGAAGAGCGAAGAGTCCCGCAGGAAGGCAGGGCGGTGACTCAAATCGATGGGCGGTCGAAATATCGATGTGAGTTATGTCTGTGTCTTTCTGTGTGTTTCCTTCGTTTTGAATTTATTATATATATATAATATATCAATGATCAAACCACAATATGAAACCATTTGGGGCCCGACTCCGAACGTAATAATTGACATCTTGGGCACGAACCTGCCCTAATTTCGGGTCGGGCACGGACACTGGCTTAGGACCTTACCTCTACTTCATAACTATTGGTCATAAAAAAATATTTTAATTTTCACTAATATACATTTTGAGATTTTAATAAACAAAGAAATAATATATAATTGAGTTTTTATTTAAAGAAGATAAATCTAGGCAGGGGTTCTCAATTGGGGTGAAATTAACTCCCAGGGGTGAATTATGGATTTTCAGGGGGTGAATTGACTCCACAGAAAGCTTAAAAATTGAGGAAAGCAATTATAGATTTTGACCTCTTAATTATAAATTAAAAAATACTATTTTAATTGTATTTCCATATATTTAATTAGCGTTTAATATTTAAAACATAGTAAAGAAAAACTAAAAGGATTTTTAATAATATATCTGGATATGATTTAGAATTGTCTTCTTGGAAAAGACGATCTTGAAAATTGTGGGGGAGAGTAAAGCAAAGCTGAGAACGCCTGATCGAGGCGATTCGAAAGTCAAACCCCAGTTGGGTTTTTGACTCTGACGAAGACCGCTTGTTATGGTTGAAAGATCTTAGTCTTGTTTTCTCATTTCATATTGTGGTTTGATTACTGATTGTTATTTCACGTGTTTATATCAAATCTATATATATATAATATATATATATATATATATATATATATATATATATATATACTAAATAATCACAATAAACCCGTGATGAAAACTAATAAAAGTATAAGCCACAAGGAAAAAGTAAAAAAGACACAGAAAATGTGCTCTAAGGCCTTTCAAATATATGTCATCAGAGAGCAACTCTGCATCATCAGTTGCTCTCTGATGACATATATTTGAAAGGCCTTAGAGCACATTTTCTGTGTCTTTTTTTACTTTTTCCTTGTGGCTTATACTTTCTTATATATATATAGACAGACTAAAGCTAATATGGGGCAGGTCAGGGGGACACACCAAGTATGGTAGTTTGAAGTAATTGACAATCAGGAGAGGACCATAAGAAAATATGGACCGGGGGGGAGGGTGGTATGTTTCTCAGGCAGACGACTGACGGAATTTAAAGAAATGTGCTTTGTTACTTCACAGTCGTGAACACTGAGCGGCACAACCATCTCAATTTGAAACCTGACTAAACCAAGCTAAGAGAAGTAAGTAACAATGCCGATTTGAGGTTACATGAACCTTGGCCATAAACACAATAACTTCCTCTTACCCTTTTTATTTGTTATTTTTTAATTTATAAATCATTCTGATTTATTAAGATTACATTTTTATTTTTTACCTATTCTTTCTTCTTATGTATTATACATCTTCGTTTGATTTATTATTAAAAGATTTACACTATCTTGCCTCAAATGCTGACCTAATATGCAAAAACTAATTTCTCATTCTTTTTTGAACAAAAAACAAGAATCAGACAAGGCTTTGAGAATTCTTTTTGATCAGACTTGTAATATCCAAAAGAAATAGTAATTTACGGTTGAAAGACTATATCGTCTTTTTTCAAAAATAAGACATCCCACGAAAATAAGTCCTAGCGTCATTTTCAGGACGTTTTGGACTATAAGCCCTCCCCTGAAAATAGGTCCTAGTTAAAATAATGTGAAAAATATAATTCATTAAAAAAATGTTGTTGGATGTAGTAGGTATCTCGAGCTGTCGTAATATTTCTGAGAATTCTTTGGAAAAAATATTCCCAGAAATTCCTTGTTTACCTCTAAAAGTTCGTCACGAAGTATTAATTTAACCATAGCTATATTGCAAGACATGAGAGATTCAGACCAATGATTCTACAGGAAATAGATTTAGAGGAAAATCAGAACGGAATTAAAAATTTTGATAATTTACAACGATGTTCCAGAAGATGATATGACTGTAATCGAATAAATTTGTAATTCTTTTTAAAAATAAATATTAAAAAAAATATGTAAATCTACTTAATATACTTGAAGCCCTCCCAAGAGAATAAGCCCTAGCACGGATTTTGACCTAAAAATAAAGTAAGACAGTGTCTTATTTTCGGAAAAAGACGTTATATGAACAAACAATTGATATATAACTGGAGCTGTTCAGGTTCTGTTCCATGATAAAGGTAAGACGGTGTATTTTGTCAAATAATATTACTGACAACATTTGGGGTTGTTGTTGCAGACGATAATTCTTTACCTATATTCAAGGCTTTACCTACGAGTATATTCATATTCCCATCGGATACGCTTTATCGGTCTGAGAACATCATTCTCGCTTCACACAGTGAATGTGTGCAATGTGTTTAAACAGGAATTTATTTTCAGATACCAATCCCTTTCAAACGTTGATTTCTTTATTTCAAGCGTTTACTGTGTTTTTTTCCTCTATAATAAAAAGTAAGATCTTACTCATGAAAGAGTTGTCATAAAACATAATTGTTTTATTACATAAACGAGAACACGTGTTTGATGTTATCTCTTATCTGTGCTACTAATGCACAAGCAATGCTTTCCACTTTCAAGTAAAATTAACTCTTGCCCTAACATTTTATCTTCTCGTTTTTGTATTCTACTAAAAATTAGAATGTAATTTGAATAATAATTAGGTATATTGTGTACTTTTTAAATGAAAATCACAATAAAATAAACTACTATTTAGAAAATATTAAAATTATTAGTTGACACCTTTGGGACGACCCCAAACAGGAAGGAAGCAATTCAAAGCTCACTATATTGCTTCTGATGAAATCTGCATACATCAAACAGAAATGGTTATTAATATATAGATGAACAATTGAAACAGTCTCTCATTTTCGGATGAAGCAATCAAGAGAAAGTGAGAGGACAAATATTCATGACGAATGGGTTCCATCCACCCGTTTAGTATTTCGGAACTTTTATTTGTCCGATATATGAGCGATATTCAATATTGAAGTACTATATATAAATATATTTTTGTATATAAATAGCAGATTTTCCTAAAGCATATTTCATTAAAGTGAACCGCAGTCTCGGTATTCAAGATCTTCTGACTGAGAGGTTCGATTTTACTAATCTATGTGTACATTTTAGTTCTTAATCAGTCAATTTGGAATATTTCGTTTGATTCTTTGTATAAAACCACTTTGTAGTACCACTTCCACTTCCAGTTTCACCACTTCCACAATAATAACAAGAGTAATAATAATAATAATAATAATAATAATAATTATTATTATTATTATTATTACCTGTTTTGATTTATTCATGTT
This sequence comes from Hermatobates lingyangjiaoensis, assembly GCA_026182355.1. Classification (NCBI taxonomy): domain Eukaryota; kingdom Metazoa; phylum Arthropoda; class Insecta; order Hemiptera; family Hermatobatidae; genus Hermatobates; species Hermatobates lingyangjiaoensis. Next base: position 70,753 of record JAPFBL010000353.1, read on the forward strand.
CCTTGGCCTTTCAGCCACACCATGAATTATTATTATTATTACCACCTCTGACCACCTTTAATCACATGTAACCACCTCTTACCACTACTTCCACTTCCACTTCCACTAAAATGCTGGCTTTATCTTTTTTTGCTCGAGAATGAATATTATCTTGGGTTACTGATTATACAGTTTATAAAGAATTCATCAAGTCGCAAAGTAAACTGACACAAAGTGAGAGACTTCAACAAACTCTTACAACCATCGCAGCTTATTTTAGGTTCTGGTTTTTTTATTTTAATGTTGTTTCTTACTAATATTGACTCATTTTCACTGAACCCCATTGCCTTCCCAGTCAGGCTACCTTTTTTTTTTTTTTTTTCCCCAAAACGTCACACTGTCTGCTACAGTAATTCATAATAAGGTCGCCTTCACGCCAAAGTTTGTAAATATATACCAAAGCAATAGTTTACTGTATCAAATATATATTATAAACCTACTGAATTACAATATAAGTATAGTTTCGATTTTGATATATCACGACTGTTTTAGGATCTCGTCCATTGTCAAGAGCAGCTAGGCTGAAAAGGTACTCAGCCTCCAAGACACTGACAAAATCAAAACGCAGTCATAGTCAACTATCTCATTTACTCAATGAGACAGTGTTTATAAATTTATTTAAGTATTTCATTATTTTCTGAGCAAATAACAATCTAATATAAATTGATATTTCAATGTATTTTACAGGCCAAACATTTATTCATTAATCTAAAAATTCATAAAACACTACTTTATAAAGAAAATCTACCACATGACTTGTAATACTAACCGACTCACGAGATGCTGAGACCTCTACATAAGAATCAAATAGAATCGCTTCACTTTTCAAAGAAACACTCTCCCAACATTGAAAAGAATGTCGATTAATCTATTTTGTTGTAGTACTAAGCTAGTTTCAATTAGACGAGGAACGTATAGTACAGGGGTTCTCAATTTTTGTTGAGAGGAGTATAGTCTATATCAGGGGAGGGGACCTTTCCTGGAGGAAAGAGGCCATTTTAGTTCCGTCCACGTACGCAAAAGGCCAGCACGACAAGCAAATTCTTATATAATAGTTATATTGTAAAATCATTGATTATATTATCATTATATTATTCGACAAGTGCATCTAAAACTGTTTCGTATCTTTCAAAGGATTCAGTAGTGTCCTCATTGACTTCGTTTATCACCTTTGTTAACTAAGGAGAATGATCTTCTAAAAGCTTAAACTTTTCAAGTAATGATTCATGAATTGTCTTCTTCCTAAATGCCAGAATTTTTTTTGTCTTTCTCATCATAATTGTAATTCTTTATATTTTAAATATTTTTCTTCAAAAAAAAACTTTATTTTTTTTTTAAAAATTAATTTTTTTTGCCAAGAAAAAACTTTATGATTCAAAAGGCTGTGGCATTTGAGGCCCCACAACGCCTAGTCTATGCAGCAAATTAAGGAAAACTTTCCTGAAGATTCCTTAAGTTTGACCAGCGCTGAGTCTGCACTGGTCAAAGAGACAAATATAGGCAGGTCAGTGATTTCAATTTCTTTCAGAGCCTAAACCATTGTCTCTGGAAGTCGTTCTTTTAGTTATAAAGCAGGCATAGGCAAACTGCGGCCAGACCCCTATTCTTGTGCTGCCCTCAGAAACTATCTGGAATTCTACCTTAATATTAAAAATCCTTTAGCTTTTTGCTTATTAACAAAACCTCACCGAGACTTATGCAAGAAAATTATAAATTGAAAAGAAAGCAACAGCAACAAATGCTTTTTTTTTATAATACCCTTTTTTTTATATAGGTATTACGTTGTGATAATTGTTTCATTATCATTATGAAATAATGAAAAACGAATAAGAATTTTCTTTACAAGAATAATAAAAAGTTAATTTGTATATCCAAATATCATAGAAATTACCATGGAGCTCGCGGTTACTTTGTAAATTAATTTAATGCGGCTCCCAGTTCACAAAAGGTTGCATCTGCCTGTTTTAAAGCTGAAGATTATAAGCACGATCAGACGGGTTAATAAAAAAAAAAAACTTCACTGGTTGTCTCAATAAGAGCTCAATCGTCTGATTTCGATAACATTGAAAAGAACTATTAAAAGTGGTTTATGTTTCCATAAGCGGTGACATTTTCTATCAATTCCACTAATTCGGAAGTGAAACTAATCGCTCTAATAGAGGGAGGGGGGGGGGGAAGGCCTCCAGACGTTCATTTTTAGACATTGCGTCACAAGCTACAATTGATTTTAAAGTAAATAATTGAACAAAATGACGTCATTCAAGTCAACTTGATAATGCCTTTATTTATACTAAACTTGTATGTAGTCGTTCAAAGATTTTTTCTTTTCACGGTATTCAATTTTTAAATCCAATATTCATATTTCTTAAATAATTTAATAAAATGGATATCACAGTGAACATACAGAAAGTTTTCCTTAATAACTATATATATATATATATATATATATAAAAGATTTCACATAAACACGTGAAATAACAATCAATGATCAAACCACAATAAGAAATGGGAAAACAAGACTAAGATCTTTGGGTTTTTGACTCTGACGAAGACCGCTTGTTATGGTTGAAAGATCTTAGTCTTGTTTTCCCATTTCTTATTGTTGTTTGCTCATTGATATATATATATATATATATATATATATATATATATATATATATGGTATTGTTTTCTTGACCACAAATTACTAATAAACACTTTTTTTTCTTCTGGAATTTGGTCAGAGTTAATATAGGTAATTCCGTATATTAACCCTGACCAAATTCCAAGAGGAAGAAAAAGTGTCTATATATACACGAGTTCAAAATTCGAGAAGAGTAACACACAGAGTAAGGAAACCACTTACATACTAAGATTTCAAATAGTATATGAAATATACTTACACACTTACAAATTTCAATATTGATTTCTTTTCAATGTTATCGGAATCAGAAGATTGAGCTTTTATAGAGACGTCCAGTTCAGTTTTTTTATTAAAAGATCGTGCCTTTAATCTTCAGCTTAAATAATAATTCCGATATGGAATTATCACAAAGACCTTAGTTAAGTTACTGATCTCTTAAGTCAGACTGACCAATCAGGTCAAATTGATCACTTAGGTCAAACTGATCACTAAACTCAAAATGATTGCTACAGTTAAACGGATCAATTAGGTCAAACTGATTGCTTACATCAAACTGACCAATTAGGTCAAACTGTTTGCTTAAGTCAAACTTACCACTTAGGTTAAACTGATTGCTAAAATCAAACTCATCAATTAGGTCAAACTGACTACTAGGTCAAAGTGGTTATTGAATGACCAAACGGCTATCACGAAGTTATCTCAACAATAAATCATTAAGACAGTATAGTGGTAAACATCGATATAAGACGCATCGATGAAGCACGATAAATCAGTTGGACGCGATGGGGTCTTAGGCCCAAAATTTTTTGGAATTTCTAAAGAGGCCACCCCTTAAAATTACTACTGCTTCTTATAATTTGGATTCAGTTTTTACTTAAAATTTTAATAATTCGAAATAAATTATCAAAATTAATTATTTATGCAATAACTGAACTAATTTTCATCAGCGTCCGATCGTAAAAAAGATCACATATCAAAGTCATGAATTAAATAAATTTCTTTAGAATTTTGCTTTTTACGTTTAATTTCAGTATTAAAATTGAGTTTAATAATAAAAATAAATAAAAGTTACGCTTTATCATTGGTGTAGGTATGGTTTTATTTTTCTTTATTTCAGTACAAAAGACGTCAATTCCTGCATTATTGCTCACCACGGGGGTCAACAAATAAATATAATCAAATCCGTACAAAGCGAAATCAGATATATCGCGTCGAATCTTTTTAGTCGTAACTAACGCCTTTTTAACACTATGATGTTTAAGATATTTTATAAGGAACTATCAATATTGAGAAATATTAGCAACAATAAAATAATAGCGAATGTGTTTAACGTCCCTACAAAACGCTAAGATATTTTTTTGGAAATAAGATTACGACTGAAGACTTTAGGGTCTTGAATGTAAATGAACAGTTGTCCAGGAAGGTGTTTGGAGGAGCTGAAATAGCTTTTACGAACTGATTGCCGGTATTTGTCAGGATGTTTGCTTTCGACTGATAGGGCTCTTCAACAAGGGTATCAAAATAAACCTATAAAACACAACTGCTATTAGTATGTTTCTTCGTAAAAATCTTGTATCACCACAGCTTTCTGGCTCAAGATTCTATTTTAGTAGAAATAGACGACGTAAAGCAAGTACCCTAGTATCTTCCTATTCTTAGTATATCCCTGCCTTCCAATATTTAGGCCTGTATATAGGAATGTTATTCCCATGGCAAATATCCCATGGGATGGGATGGTGTGGGATTTTGACTTATTTTTACTTTTACTTTTTCAGGTTAACTCAATGGCAACGTGACCACCTCTGGACTGGAAGGTCCGGAGTTCAATACTCACTCTGGCCCTCGATTTATTCACTTCAGAGGTGAATAAATCTGAGCACGTCGTCTCTCTGAGAAAAGGTTATTAGAACATCGGACCCGAGCCTGTACGAAACCAGGTACTCGTTAAAGATCCCTTTAAATATAGTTGAGTATATTGAGTATATAAATATACTCAAATATAGTTGAGTTAGGCAAAATTTAGGACTCTCAATGTAGAATCAATCATTATTGTGTGGTATCACAAGGGGATAATGCTCGACCTACGCGTGTTCTTCTTGGGGGACTACCACTGCAACCTAACCTAGGTTAGGTTAGGTTAGGTTGCAGTGGTAGTCCCCCCACAAGAGAACACACTTAGGCCGAGCATTAGCCCTTTGTGATACCACACAATGAAGATTGATTCTACAGTGGGAGTCCTAAATTTTACCTAACTCAAGTGTATTTAGAGTAGGAATCTTTAACGAGTATCTGATATTGTACAGGCTCGGAACCGACAGTTTAACGTCATTCTCCAAGGGACGACGTGCTCAGATATATTCACCTCCTGCATGAATAAATCGAGGGCCAGGTGAGGATCGAACCCCGGTACTATCAGTTCAGAGGCGAGCACGTAACCACTGAGCTAGCCTGGTTCCACAACCTAATCTCCTTATAGTTTCTAAAAGTATTCTGAGAGTGAGAGAGAGAGAGAGTGATTAAGTACCCTTTGATGAAGAACCTTCCGCAAAGTTTATAGAAAAATGTAATTGACATTAATATAATGTTTGCGTTGAGAATAGTGGGACTAGAGAAGTTGAGAAGGTGACTACTCGCCATGGATTGTGAACCACATAGGGTTTCTCATTATAAGATGTATTATAATGCGTTATTATACATCAGGCAAAAAGATTTCATCTTACAAAAGTGTGACAATAGCGACCTTTAACGAGAACATGGCATCGCGCAAAGCCTACCCCTGGTGAGCGGCTCTTGTGTCATAAGAACTGTGATTGTGCCATTACCCCAAGCTGAGCCTTTGTGACAGCTGGAGGAGAGGGTTTCTTGAAAAGTGAAGCTTTACCAAACTCTGATAAGTGGTACTGGAAAGCAGATGACTGGTATAGCGGGTGGGGGTCAGACAGAGACACTAGTCTACTTATATATAGAGGAGGAGGAGAGACGAAAGGAAGGGTCTGCAAGCACATACCATTGACGAGGGCGGACTTGGTGTGGGCTGCCGGTTTGAGGTCCAGTGTCATCTCCCGGCCAGTGGCCGCCGGCGGAGCAGAGCTCAGCGGCGTCTCCAGCACCTCGAGCGGCTTGCTGCCCACGAATGAACTCTCCACCCAGCACAACTGGTTCTTACTGCCCCGGGGAGATGCAGACCTGTTCAAACACACCTCAGTATAATCACAACTCATCTTGACCACAGTATCTGCAACCTGTTTAAACTTTATATGTCTTCCTAAGCATTTCAGCCATATCATTTACCACAGTATCTGTAACCTGTTTTGACTTTATATGTCTTCCTAAGCATTTCAGCCATATCATTTACCACAGTATCTGTAACCTGTTTTGACTTTATATGTCTTCCTAAGCATTTCAGCCATATCATTTACCACAGTATCTGTAACCTGTTTTGACTTTATATGTCTTCCTAAGCATTTCAGCCATACAACCACCAAAATCAAATCTAAATAACTGGACACACACACTATCTCTAACCAGTCAATTCTTGAACCACGCAATATCAGTGGCATAGCAACCATTTTTAGTCTTAAGATCCCCCCCCCAAAGCTGGTCGTTAACAATCCATTAACCTTCATAATTCCAGAAAGTCCTCAAAATATTTATTTTCACAGAATCTAATTTTATTTTCCTATTATTAGTCCCAGACTTTCATCTTATTACAGTACTAATATAGATATACAGTCATCATCAAAGAAAACCAACGATTTTTCAAAACAAAAACATATAATTCAAATCATACAAAAAAAAAATGTTAAAATTAAATTAACTGGCCACACAAACAAATATAATAAACTTTTAACCACTTTAAAAAAACTATTTTTTTGAAAAATTAGAAAAAAAAAGTTTTTTTTTGATTTTCAAATATTACAGTTGAAAAATCTGTTTAAAAACATTATTACACATATAAAACATAAAAATAATTACGTTTTAAAAAACTCATTTTGGTATACAATTTCAGATTTTTTTTGTTGCTTTTTTTATTTTTTTTCTATTTTTAAACCTGAAAATCCCCCCCCCCCCTTGCTACGCCACTGCACAAAACACAAAACTTAAGATTAACATCACTATTTCGTCAAATTTATTTGATATCAGTTATAATGACTTATATAACTTCATGGAGCACAAACTGATTTTTTTTTTTTAAAAAAAAAAAGTATGATTTATATCAAAAATTATCTCAGGTAATATATAAAAAAAAATTATAAATGATCTTTTTAAGAGCAGAAAAAGCATTTTCAATAGGTTTCACTGTGGTTTCTAATCTTCAATTTTAAACTGTTATATTTAAACAAATAAATATTACAACAGAAATATTAACACGAATGAAACAGCTTTCCAAGTTCAAATTTCAAAAAGACTTTATGGTTTTATTTAAATCTTTTTATTAAAAGAAAAATATAAAAAGAAATTCAACAGCTATACAGATATCAAAGTACGAACTTCCAATTCATACAATATTAAAGTTATTTGACTTATAGAAGGATGAAATTTTGAAATTAAAAAAACAATGAACTATTTCATTGCAAGTTTAAAATACATACTGAGTGAATTACATACTTAAAATTGCTGAATTTCATTCAGCAATGGAAATTTCTTAAAAATCTTTTAAGAATTTAGGTTTAAATTTTTAAATCTAGAACCAAAACACTTTAATAAAAAAAAATTATACCAACACCAAAATACCAATATTTACTAAACAATATGGAATTATACTAACACACAACATTACAGATAACAAAAATTGATTTTGCTCATAGAATTAAGTAGTAAAAATTAAATAAACTTACATTTTCAAACAAAAAACAAACATGAAATAAAAATATATGCATCATTCATCAAGAAAGAAAAACTTTCTGAAAAGATTGGAACAAACAGGTTCTGAAGAAGGGGGCTATTTAAGAAAGATTTAAGTTTTAAGACAAATTTTTAGTGAGAATAAACAAAAATTGGTCAGTTTTTTTGTTAATGCGTCTTTTATCGTTAAGGGTTGACTGATCCTTTTTAATATATAGCATTTCCATGAAGATAGGAGAAACACATATTTCATTTCAAAACACATATATCTTAAATATTATAATATAAATACATGCATATTGTTGGTGACACAGAGGTTAGTAAATAAGGTATTATAATTAACCGTCATACCTCGTCTATCGCTGGTGAAGTCGCCCGACCGGTTTCGCAATGACTGCATTACCAATGAGACTAACCTTACCTTCCAAAATCACGAATATAAATACTTATTTTAACTTAATGGTGTCAATACATTATTAATACATTATTTAATTAATGGAATTAATTAAAATAGGACCAAAAGTTAAAAGATTAAATGTCATAGAAAAAATGGAAATATATAAACACAGAAATACTGATAATCTAACAAACGAACAAATCAAGCAGCAGACAGACATAATATTCAAACCAATACAACACATGAAAAGACGATAGGATGGACAGGACAGAGGCGACTTAAATTGAAAAAGACAAAAAACAGATATAAAATAAAACTATTAGGTAGGAAATTAAGGCATATATTGGCACCATTGAGTTAAAATAGGTATTTATATCCGTAATTTTGGAAAGTAAGGTTAGTCCAATTGATGATGCAGCCATTGCGAAACCGGTCGGGCGACTTCACCAGCGATAGACGAGGTATGACGGTTGATAATAATTTCTTATTATAATATAAATTAATTAATGGGTTTAAACAGACAGGATGAGTACCGTTATGTGCTATAAATTTATAATATTTCCAGTGTTTTTCTCCTTTATTCATCATGTTCCTCAGGCACGATTCCTCTTTCAGTAAAAATCAGAATTATGGCTTTCATTAATATTCACCTTGGCAACATGATTTCCCTACCTATGCAATGACTTGCAATCTCTTGGTCCTCTGGAGTATGAGTGTTGATTCTACAGTCCATACAACTAAGTGCATTATTGACCGTAAGGCAAGAGTTTCTCAAACTGTTTTCGACGCGGAACCCTTTTTGGTTCAGTAACTTTCCCGGGAACCCCAATTACAATGATTTTATACAATCATAATATAAATATCTTTTTGAGCCTTTATAAATGTAATGTACGTTTAAAAACGATTAATAAGTGATATTACTGCAATGGTGTACTCGTATTAATCAAATAAAATTTCAAAACTAAAAGATTTTAATTTTCAAATTTTCCACAAGTACATGACACATAAAACAGAATTACTAGCAAGTTTAACACCCAGTTCATTTTTGTAATTATTTTTGGTTTTACAGTTGAATTTGATTCTCAAGTTAGCCCCAGCATTAAGTTTACTTCGGTATTTGGTTTCTATGGCAGTTTAAAGGGAAAATCCAGTTTCACATAAGTAGGTAGTGGGAAGTGACAGCAATGTGTGAAGTGCTACTTTTGCAATAGCAGGAAATTCGGGAATCAGATAGCTCCAAAAAGTAACTAGTGATTCATCCTAAATATGAATAAATTGTGACCACTTCTACTTATGTGTAGAAGTATTATTATTATTAAAACATGTAGAAAAATATTATTTATAAATGTTTCTCATGGAAACCAGAGAGTCCTTTAAGGAACCCCTGAGTTCCGCAGAACCCACTTTGGGAACCTCTGCCGTAAGGGCTGAAGTTTTGACCCGCGAGGGAATCGGTTTTTATAAAAAACAAAAAAAAATGTATTATTACTATTTTTATTAGTTATTTATTTAATCTTTAATTTTTCCAAAGAAGTGAAACATATTCACTTATTTTTTCACACATTATGGGTTTATTGATTATTTGATTTGAATTTAGAAAAAAACTACTACAACCTGGAAAAACTCCAGAAATTACACTGCACTATAATTCGTTTTTGACATTGGAGCGTGAACATTCGAGACGTGAAAGTTTCGTTTTCAAATATACCATGATAATAAACGTAGCTTTAAATAAAATGTTTAATCTATCTTATAATTTAAAATGTTTAATCTAAAATTATTAATCTATTACTATAATGTTTAATAATAATAATTTATTTATTTATTTTAACTGACAAAAATAAATTGTTAATTTTTATGTTCATGAAACAGAAAAAGGCCATTATTTAATAATAACTCTTTTCTTCGCGGACCACCAGTGGTGCGTGAACCACAGAATGGTGACCGCTGACTGAAAGGACGTTTTAAAAGCTGCAAGTGTTTTGTTCCTGTTTCGCCTGTAAGAATATAATCTCGACCTACCCCCACTAATAAATTTGCCAAGGTTGGTCAACTGGAGAGAGGAGAACTGCGTCACACATACTAACACTATCTATATAGAAAAAGATTAAATGAAATAAAAGAATATATAAAAAAAAAAAGGAAGGTGATAAGATTTTGGAGTGAACCTGGAGGATGCATGTCTGTGAAGAGCCGGGGAAAGCCTTTCTTCGCCCTTGGACACATAACTGGCGATGGCTGACGTTACTTCTTTAATGCTGGAGTGGACTTCGCTTAAGTTAGGCACGTTCTGATGCTGTGAACAGGACATATGGTTTGTGAGCAGGCAAGCATGTGCTTCAAGCATAAGTATAATGAGCGACGAGGCAATGTTGTAGAAAAGCTGCTAACGGATTAGAAAGTTACGGGATAATCAGCATCCCTGTTGTATTCAAAATCGTGCAATTACTACCTGATGAGACTCGTCCCCTGTTACTGAAAGTCATCGCGTTGGGAGATGTCTTTTAAACCTGTCTACATCGGAAACACTTCGACAATGACTCCCACTATATCATTACATTTGAATAAAGAAAACACGCTATATTGACGGGAAACATTCTACAGACGTGTATTCCTAAAATATTAAACAAACAGTAAAGTAATGCAAACTGCTAGTACATTGAGGTCACCTGTTTTGGTATTATTGCACGCTCAAAACTGCTTCTTCAGCAATATCGCGAGTTATAACAGAACAGATTGATACCTTTTAACGTGAAATCTCTTTCGCTGCATCTCGGGGGCACCAAGCCCTAGCCGAGGATAGAAGCAAACCAGCCTCCGAGATACGCCCGAGGTGGACCACGCGGAGGCGAGCTTCCACGACCCCTACATCACATCAACAAACAAAAGAAAAACAGATTGTCCTACGTCATTGAGGACACCTCTGAAAGTGCTTTATCTCCAGAAGGGATGACAAGTAAGTTTCCAAAGTCTAGTTTACGTGTAATAATGTAAGATATTTAATCCCCGTACTTAAAAACGGGGCAGTAACGAAAAAGAAGGCGGTGGAATAATTAAAACACAGGACAATAAAAACCCAGGTTGTCCCTGGTTGTTTCAACAATAATTCATTTGTTGATAACGTTTTTAGATATGAAGGGAAATGAGATTGGGAAGAGTTAGGGTGGCAAGCCTGATTTTTAAATTTCACGTATATAGCAAGTTATTCTACTGTGTTCTGTTTATATACTTTTAATTAGTTTTCCATAAACCATTATTTTGGATTATGACGAGTTATTATTATTTCTTTTTATATTAATTATCACTTAATTATTTTAAAACCTTTTCTGGTGACATACAAAAATAAGCTTATATATTGATAAGTCGATCAGTCACTGTCTGTACTACCTCAGGAGTGAAAGACTAATAAACATCTCCTATTTAGATGTTTACATTATGCTTAAATGAGACATTATAGATTACATATCCAAGAAGATTGATATTACATTTACATATGGTAAAATTGAGTGTAGGCCACTCCAGATTTTTTTATTAGTATAAACAAATTGTATTAAATTACAGACTCGATGTGGCCACCACTGATAGATTTAATTTAAATTTTAACGTAGTGTAATCAGTTATTATGTATGTTCGTGCAGTTATCGTACGTTCGTACTCTCTTCCTTATTTTATTTTATATTATTTTTATTTTATACTATATTTACTTTGTACTTTAGATAACTCTCTGTTGCTATTGTATTTTTAGTTAATGCCTGAAGAAGAACGCTACCTATTCGAAACGCGTTGTTTATACGATTAAAGTTTTATATGTGGAGACCATTTCATTAGCTTTTTACGCTACAATTTAATTTAAATGTGTTGATAATTGGGTCTTTCAAATGTTTTAAGTCTATATACAACATAGCTTTCAAATAATCCGTCTTGATTTCTATCTTTGGGGTCATTTGAAAGCTATGTTGTATCAAGAAAATATAAGAAACATAAACCATTTGACGGATACATACAATGGTTTATGTCTATATACAACGTAGCTTTCAAATGATCCGTCTTGATTTCTATGTTTGGGGTCATTTGAAAGCTATGTTGTATCAAGAAAATATAAGAAACATAAACCATTTGACGGATCCATACAATGGTTTATGTCTATATACAACGTAGCTTTCAAATGATCCGTCTTGATTTCTATGTTTGGGGTCATTTGAAAGCTATGTTGTATCAAGAAAATATAAGAAACATAAACCATTTGACGGATCCATACAATGGTTTATGTCTATATACAACGTAGCTTTCAAATGATCCGTCTTGATTTCTATGTTTGGGGTCATTTGAAAGCTATGTTGTATCAAGAAAATATAAGAAACATAAACCATTTGACGGATACATACAATGGTTTATGTCTTATACAACGTAGCTTTCAAATGACCCCTCTTGATTTTTATCTTTCGGGTCATTTAAAAGCTATGTTGTATCAACAAATTATAAGAAACATAAACCATTTGACGGATACATACAATGGTTTATGTCTATATACAACGTAGCTTTCAAATGACCCCTCTTGATTTTTATCTTTCGGGTCATTTGAAAGCTATGTTGTATCAAGAAAATATAAGAAACATAAACCAATTGACGGATACATACAATGGTTTATGTCTATATACAACATAGCTTTCAAATGAGCCCTCTTGATTTCTATCTTTGGGGTCATTTGAAAGCTATGTTGTATCAACAAATTATAAGAAACATAAACCATTTGAAGGACCGAATTATCAACTCATGTACATTACATTACAGTGAGTGGACACATCGAGTCTGTCATTTAATACAATTTACTTATACTAATACAAAAATCTGGAGTGGCCTACACTCAACTTTACTAGAATCATTGACTAGATCATTAGGATACGAGTGAAAAGGCTATTAGCGATGACAGTTTGGTACTTGCTCGGACCTGTTGCTTAAGAGGCAGGAGGTCGGCAGCCAGGCGCTCAGACGGAGTCCTCGGCTTGGCGATGCGCTCCTGCGACCGCCAGCCCAGGTAGGGCTGTCTATAGTTGAAGGAAGACCTGGCAGAGCCGCAAGGCGACGTGCTGGCCGAGTTGCTGCCGGAGTTGAGTCTGCTGGTGCTCCACCGCGTGACACCGCCACTGGGCGTGGGGCTGGGGCTCAGCATGTGGCCTGCCAACACTTACATGTCTTCACCTTAGCAGTCACACAATTACTACATGGGACTATTATAACCTCAAACCTTCAGTTAACAACGCATTAGGAGTCCCTATTATTATATATATAAATACAACAACACTTCACATAAACACGTGAAATAAAAATCAATGATCAAACCACATGAAATATTTGTGGTTGAAAGATCTTAGTCTTTTTTTTCTAAAATTACATTCTTGATTGTATTTCCATGAAAAAATATATTTTGAGGACTTTCTGAAGTTTTAAATATTAACGGATTATAAACGGCCAGCTGAGAGGAGAGGGGGGGGGGGGGGCAAATCTTACGGCCGCTCCGGACGTTTTATGGTGTTTAGAAGAAAAGTACACGTTCTTAAAAAGATCGATAACACTGAAGCCGCTTTGGTTTTCAATGACATTTGTATATATATGTATATATATATATATATATATATATTATAAACAGGAAAACGATCCAAAAGGACAACAAACGTTTCACGATGAATCACAAACACAGAACTAAGGAACAAACAGACTTACTGTCTCTAATTTCCAGTTGAACCGTCATCAGGAGAGTTGAGATAGGGACACCAAGTGCACTTGTGAAGCGCGACCGTCTCCATCCGTCGTTTCACAAGTACGCTTGGTGTCCCTATCTCAACTCTCCTGATGACGGTTCAACCGGAAATTAGAGACAGTAAGTCTGTTTGTTCCTTGGTTCTGTGTTTGTGATTCATCGTGAAACGTATATATATATATATTATATATATATATATATATATATATATCAATGATCAAACCACAATAAGAAATGAGAAAACAAGACTAAGATCTTTCAACTGTAACAAGCGGTCTTCCCAGCGAAAGTTTTCCCATTTCTTATCGTGGTTTGATCATTGATTGTTATTTCACGTGTTAATGTGAAATCTTTATATATGAATATATATATATATTTGTATTTGTATAAAGTGTCAGTATATAATCATCCCAGATTATAACGTTAAATACCAGAGCAGATTCTGCATTCACAATTTTTTTCAGTAATTGTAATTATATTGCCATTGCAACATAGAAAAGTGTTAGGAAGAAAGAACAATTACTGAAAAAAAAATCGTGAATGCAGAATCTGCTCTACTATTTAACTATATATATGAAAGAAGATTTCACAATAAACACGTGAAGTAACAATCAATGATGAAACCACAATAAGGAATGGGAAACCACAATCGGTCTCCGTCAGAGTCAAAAACCCAACAAGTCCTCTTGTTGCAGTTGAAAGATCTTGGTCTTTTTTTCCCATTTCATATTGCGGTTTGATATTGATATATATATATTTGTTAAACTTAGCAGAAGCTTCTTCTCTCACAATTTTTAATTATGGTGGTTTCGATCTTCCGAGTGATTTATTTATGTAATTTTCTATCCTAATTTTAACAATATTAGACCTCCTGCCGATTTGTACCAATATATATATATATATATATATATATATATATATATACAGAAAGACACAGACAAAACTCACATCGATATTTCGACCATCGTCGTCATCAGGAGGTGCGAAGAGCGAAGAGTCCCGCAGGAAGACAGGGCGGTACTCCGCCCTTTAATTTTAAAAAAAATTAAAATAAATTTTTATTTTTTTATTTTAAAAAAAGTCCGTTGGACCGTTTCTTTTAATTGTATATATATATATGGATTAATTTACCACAATGAAACAAATTTGGAAACAATGCTCTAAGGCCTTTCGTCAACACATCGTCAGAGAGCAAGTGAACTCGGTCTCTGAAGATGTGTTGACGAAAGGACTTAGAACATTGTTTCCAAATTTGTTTCATTGTGGTAAATTAATCCATCTATTACATCAAGTGTTATTTTGATTATTATTCATATATATATGTATACCATGATAAACCGAAACGGTCCGGCAGGACAGATTACACTCAAAATAAACTGTGACACATAGACAGAAACATAACAAAGACTCACTTTTCAATATTTCGACCGTAATATTTAGGACGACCACCATTACGGTCGAAATATTGAAAAGTGAGTCTTTGTTATATTTCTGTCTATGTGTCACAGTTTATTTTAAGTATATATATATATATATATATATATATATATATATATATATATATATATATATCTCAGTTCACAAATGAAGAAAAGCAACACACAGAGAAAGAGACACACTTACAAACTCAAATTTTCGGATGATCCGTCTTCAGGAGAAAAGAGAGAATGGGCGACCAAGCACGCCGGAAATACAACGGCAGGAAACCCGTATATATATATATATAGATGATTTCACATAAACACGTGAAATAACAATCAATGATCAAACCAGTCTAGTCTTGTTTTCCCATTTCATATTGTGGTTTGATCTTTGATTGTTATTTCACGTGTTTATGTGAACTCATTATATATATATATATATATATATATATATATTATATATATATGAGTGAGTGAGTGTGAAGAGAGAGAAAGAAAGAGAGAGACAACATATACAAAGCTACTGTCAATGTTTCAGCTTGCTATAACTTACGGTGGCTGGGTTTGCTGGTGACAAAATTTTTGGACAAACAGCCAGAAATCTTCCCAAGGGTGGATTAGGTTTCTCTAATATATAAAACGTAAAGATAACTTGAAATGAGTAAGGCTTTTTCAAAAATTGGAATTTGCTCCCCCCCCCCCCCCTCATACCACATCGCTGGCCGTTGATAATCCGTTAATAACATTCAAAACTGCAGAAAGTTCTCAACATATTTATTTTCATAGAATTACAATGAAGAATGTAATTTCAGACTGCTGTCATTCGTCCCAGACTTAGAACTTATTACAGTACTCGTATACATATGTAGTCGTCATCAAAGAAAACCAAAGATTTTTGAAAATAAAAACATGTAATCCAAGTCATGAAAAAATTGTTAAATTAAAGCTACTGGCTACCCAAGCAAACTTTCAACCCCTTTAAAAAATAGTTTTGAAAAATTTAAAATAAATTTATTTATAATTTGTCAATATTACACTTTAATAATCCGTTTAAAAACAGTATTACATTCATAAAACAATTACGACCTTAAAAACTCATTTTGGTATGAAAGTTCGTATTTTTTTATAGTTTATTATTGTTATTGTTGTATAATTGTTTATTTTATATTTTTACATCCTCACAATACCACCACTCCTCTCGCTATGCCGACGTTTCTTCCATATTTGTAGACATCTTCAGGGCTACAGAATTTAATTACAGCAACATGAAAATTTAACCTTTTGAATCAAGATGGGCGAGTTATTGGGAATTTTTATTAATTTTTAAGGCTTGAAATAGATTCCTTTTGATGGAACTTTGAAAACACTATTGATATTGTGAATTCACACTGCGTGTAATCCAACCTTTAAACAACATGATAACTGTAATGATCCGGATAGGAACTATTAACATAGCGGAATAGAAACATAAAAAATAAAGGAGAAAAGCAGCGTGCGTGAAAGGTCAGGCGGTATACACACATCAAGGTACGCAAGCTATAGATGTAGGAGAGCAGACCACTCTACTATCACAGAGAACGATTCCATAGACACTCAATCCTTCAATGCCACTGACCAATATAGGTCATCTTATATTTAAATAAATGAATCATTTACATTTGTAATTGTTTACTGCGTCTATAACATACTGTTATCTTACTTGAAAAGAAAATGCTTTATAATTAATGAAGATATGAAATATAAAAATATAACTGATCCATTGAATAGCGATGAAATAACCAGACTTGAGCTACTCAAATACTGACGAATTCGGATTGGTAAATATCCAATACTATACATAATATATATATATATATATATATAGTTCAATATAGAAAAAGAAACATAGAGAAATCAAAAGAACACACTTACGGTCTCTAATTTTAGGTTTGAACCGTCTTCAGGAGAGATAAGAGAGGGAAACCAAGCGCACTGGTTCAGAGACGGTTGGAGATCCAGTTGGAGTCTCTGAACCAGTGCGCTTGGTTTCCCTCTCTTATCTCTCCTCAAGACGGTTCGAACCGAAAATCAGAGACTGTAAGTGTGTTCTTTTGATTTCTCTATGTTTCTTTTTCTATATTGAACTATATTTGTCCGTTTTGGATCGTATTTCCAACGAAAAAGTATATATATATATTGAGTAGCAGTTTGCTTCTCAACGCGAGTACTTCACACTTCTTCCCGATGACGACGGATGTCGAAATATCGAAGTGAGTTCTGTAGTGTCTTTCTGTGTTCTTTTCTATGTGTTAAAGTATATATATATATATATATATACGAGTATATATATATAAAGTGTATATATATATAACAGATTCAATAATATATCGACCGTTTGATAGAATAGGATCCTATATATATATATATATATATATATATATATATATATATATATATATATATATATATAAACCAATTAAAAAAGATAGGACACAGATAGACACAGGAATAACTCACTTCTATATTTCGACCATCATCGTCATAAGGAGGCGAAGAGTCCCGCAGGAAGGCAGAGCGGCGACCTATCTTTTTTAATTGGTTTTTCTTTAAAAGTCCGTTGGACCGTTTCATTTAATTACTATTTAATTACTAGATTTCACACAAACACGTGAAATAACAATCAATGATCAAATCACAATATGAAATGGGAAAACAAGACTAATACCTTTCAAACGTAACAAGCGGTCTTCGTCAGAGTCTAGTGTTTTAGTTGGGTTTTTGACTCTGACGAAGACCGCTTGTTCATGTTGAAAGATCTTAGTCTTGTTTTCCCATTTCATATTGTGGTTTGATCATTGATTGTTATTTAACGTGTTTATGTGAAATCTTTTTATCGATAATATATATATTTTCCAACAAGCCGATTTCAACGTGAGTGAAAGATAGTCTTCTTTCCACTCTTAAAATCTACATATCTGAACAATTCACATGTTTTTACAGTAATTTAGGCTGTTATTGCAGGCACATGTTTCGCGGAGTAGCAGCTATAGTCTTATTGACCCTATTACCGTTTCTACGTACTCGTAGTTTGCTGACCTTAAGCCAGTTTGATAGCGCTGTTGCTATGGCTTACCAAAGTGATACGAGTAAGGAAACGTCAATGAACCATTCCTTCAGGTTTACGATAACTCACACAGAATTTTCCTTCTTTGAGGTGAACATCATAAAATAAGTCCTTAGACACTGATTTGAGTGTTTACGACTGATTCCATCCTTGCATATCTCAGACACTGGAAATACTATCTAATCTTGAGCAGTGCCAACGAACCCATTAGCTATATTCTACGTCAGGTCTCTGATTAAGAGACTTACAGTCTCTACTTTTCCGTTTTGAACCAAACATCATCAGGAGAGAACAGACGGGGAGACCAATCGTGACTCAACAGATTCGCCAAATCTCCTGATTACAAATTAACCAAAAATTCAATTTTACGTGTTTTTTTTTCATTTATTTGTGTATCATGGTTTTTTATTGTGTTAGTTTCGGATCGTCTTATTCATAAAAGTATCGACCGTGAAGTAGAAACAAAATACAATTTTTATCAAGACTCGATCAGTTAGTTAGTTCTTCAGGTTCAAATTAAACTTTCATTATCGACGTTTTAAACCTTTTTGATAGCCACAAGTACAAAATTTTGAAACAGACAAACTCAAGTAATAGTGATTTTTTTTTAAATAAAGAAAACAATTTGGGAACTTTAACAGCAGTCTAGTTTGAATAAACATGTCACTAAACTGGAGTTTATAAATAAACAGGCGACAAAGTTTTATATATGTTTCATTAAATAGTTTACCAATCCTCGTTTTGGTTCAGTTTCTGGTTAAACTATCCAGTTTTTCTAAAATTAGTTTTCAACCTTTCAGTTTTTGTATTTGAATAAAATAACAGAGAGACGAGACGAGAGAAGACATAAAAATAAATATATGCTTTAGGTTTATTTATTCAAACTACATGGATGTTAAAATTCATAAATTGTAATTTTATTTTTTAAAAAAAATCTCTATGTAATACTTGAGTTTTCATAAATACATTTTTTTCATAAATAAAACATTTATGAATGTTTTCATAAACATTCATATAGTGAATGTTATTCACTATAACATTCTTTCATAACATAAGAAATATATAACACTTAAATATACATTTTGTCTGAAGCACGTTTGCTACCTGTCATAATCCGGTGTTCCGCGTAACTTCTTAAATGTTCTAGGTTCTTGTCTTTGCTGGATCTGTTGGGTCTTCAATCTTTCTCGACAATTGTGCGTTGCTCTAGAATACTGTTTCAGCGTCCTGTTGAATCCCCTGTTGTCTGGTTGTTTATGTTTCATTTATGTTCTATTAATTTAAAAGCTTCTGCAAATTTGTAGTCTGATGTGGTCATTTGGATGGTATAAAACTTCATGTATAAATGCTTGTGGAAAAACACGAAAGATTTATACCTTGCAAATGACCACACCAGACTACAAACAGCAGAAGCACTTAAAATAATAGAAAACTTGCTGCCAGTATACACCAATATATATGAGCCGTTTATTTTGAAAGTGGCCTAATTCCATTTTCCAAAAAAAATTAGCTAGCTATATTAATAATTACATTTTTACGTTATCTTTACCTTTTGCAGCAAATTGTACAACATTTATTTAAAATTACTAAGTTTTTTTATAACAAAAATTAGTTGATAAATAAAATGACAATATTTTTAAATTTTGTAAAACGCAAACCCTTAAATATCTCGATTTTAACATAAATGGAATTAGGCCACTTTCAAAATAAGCGGCTCATATATACTGAAGATGGTTCAAACCAAACAGCGACTATAAGTGTGTGTTTATAAATTCTTTATGTTTCATCTCGTCCATTGAACTTTATTTTGCCTGGTTCGGGTCGTATTTCTTTGAAAAAGTGTATCAGTATGAATGGACATACATGTGTGCAAGATAATTTGTTTTTACATGGTTTAGCATACTTCACGCGTTGTCACATCTAAGACTGTTTGCGAGACTTAGGCGAGTGTGTGCCTGTGGTGGGACTGCCAGACTTAGGCGAGTGTGTACCTGTGGTGGGACTGCGAGGCTTAGGCCAGTGTGTACCTGTGGTGGGACTGCGAGACTTAGGCGAGTGTGTACCTGTGGTGGGACTGCGAGACTTAGGCGAGTGTGTACCTGTGGTGGGACTGCGAGACATAGGCGAGTGTGTACCTGTGGTGGGACTGCGAGACTTAGGCGAGTGTGTTCCTGTAGTGGAACTGCCAGACTTAGGCGAGTGTATACCTGTGGTGGGACTGCGAGACTTAGGCGAGTGTGTACCTGTGGTGGGACTGCGAGACTTAGGCGAGTGTGTACCTGTGGTGGGACTGCGAGACATAGGCGAGTGTGTACCTGTGGTGGGACTGCGAGACTTAGGCGAGTGTGTTCCTGTAGTGGAACTGCCAAACTTAGGCGAGTGTATACCTGTGGTGGGACTGCGAGACTTAGGCCAGTGTGTACCTATGGTGGGACTGCGAGACTTAGGCCAGTGTGTACCTGTGGTGGGACTGCGAGGCTTAGGCCAGTGTGTACCTGTGGTGGGACTGCAAGGCTTAGGCCAGTGTGTACCTGTGGTGGGACTGCGAGGCTTAGGCCAGTGTGTACCTGTGGTGGGACTGCGAGACTTAGGCTAGTTTGTACCTGTGGTGGGACTGCGAGGCTTAGGCCAGTGTGTACCTGTGGTGGGACTGCGAGACTTAGGCCAGTGTGTACCTGTGGTGGGACTGCTAGGCTTAGGCGAGTGTGTACCTGTGGTGGGACTGCGAGGCTTAGGCGAGTGTGTATCTGTGGTGGGACTGCGAGACTTAGGCGAGTGTGTACCTGTGGTGGGACTGCGAGGCTTAGGCCAGTGTGTACCTGTGGTGGGACTGCGAGACTTAGGCGAGTGTGTACCTGTGGTGGGACTGCGAGACTTAGGCGAGTGTGTACCTGTGGTGGGACTGCGAGGCTTAGGCCAGTGTGTACCTGTGGTGGGACTGCGAGGCTTAGGCCAGTGTGTACCTGTGGTGGGACTGCGAGACTTAGGCGAGTGTGTACCTGTGGTGGGACTGCGAGACTTAGGCGAGTGTGTACCTGTGGTGGGACTGCGAGGCTTAGGCCAGTGTGTACCTGTGGTGGGACTGCGAGACTTAGGCGAGTGTGTACCTGTGGTGGGACTTAGGCGAGTGTGTACCTGTGGTGGGACTGCGAGACTTAGGCGAGTGTGTACCTGTGGTGGGACTGCGAGACTTAGGCGAGTGTGTACCTGTGGTGGGACTGCGAGGCTTAGGCCAGTGTGTACCTGTGGTGGGACTTAGGCGAGTGTGTACCTGTGGTGGGACTGCGAGACTTAGGTGAGTGTGTACCTGTGGTGGGACTGCGAGACTTAGGCGAGTGTGTACCTGTGGTGGGACTGCGAGGCTTAGGCCAGTGTGTACCTGTGGTGGGACTGCGAGGCTTAGGCCAGTGTGTACCTGTGGTGGGACTGCGAGACTTAGGCGAGTGTGTACCTGTGGTGGGACTGCGAGACTTAGGCGAGTGTGTACCTGTGGTGGGACTGCGAGGCTTAGGCCAGTGTGTACCTGTGGTGGGACTGCGAGACTTAGGCCAGTGTGTACCTGTGGTGGGACTGCTAGGCTTAGGCGAGTGTGTACCTGTGGTGGGACTGCGAGACATAGGCGAGTGTGTACCTGTAGTGGGACTGCGAGGCTTAGGCCAGTGTGTACATGTGGTGGGACTGCGAGGCTTAGGCCAGTGTGTACCTGTGGTGGGACTGCGAGACTTAGGCGAGTGTGTACCTGTGGTGGGACTGCGAGACTTAGGCGAGTGTGTACCTGTGGTGGGACTGCGAGGCTTAGGCCAGTGTGTACCTGTGGTGGGACTGCGAGACATAGGCGAGTGTGTACCTGTGGTGGGACTGCGAGGCTTAGGCCAGTGTGTACCTGTGGTGGGACTGCGAGGCTTAGGCCAGTGTGTACCTGTGGTGGGACTTAGGCGAGTGTGTACCTGTGGTGGGACTGCGAGACTTAGGCGAGTGTGTACCTGTGGTGGGACTGCGAGACTTAGGCGAGTGTGTACCTGTGGTGGGACTGCGAGACTTAGGCGAGTGTGTACCTGTGGTGGGACTGCGAGACATAGGCGAGTGTGTACCTGTGGTGGGACTGCGAGGCTTAGGCCAGTGTGTACCTGTGGTGGGACTGCGAGGCTTAGGCCAGTGTGTACCTGTGGTGGGACTTAGGCGAGTGTGTACCTGTGGTGGGACTGCGAGACTTAGGCGAGTGTGTACCTGTGGTGGAACTGCCAGACTTAGGCGAGTGTGTACCTGTGGTGGGACTGCGAGACATAGGCGAGTGTGTACCTGTGGTGGGACTGCGAGACATAGGCGAGTGTGTACCTGTGGTGGGACTGCGAGACTTAGGCGAGTGTGTACCTGTGGTGGAACTGCCAGACTTAGGCGAGTGTGTACCTGTGGTGGGACTGCGAGACATAGGCGAGTGTGTACCTGTGGTGGGACTGCGAGACATAGGCGAGTGTGTACCTGTGGTGGGACTGCGAGACATAGGCGAGTGTGTACCTGTGGTGGGACTGCGAGACATAGGCGAGTGTGTACCTGTGGTGGGACTGCGAGACATAGGCGAGTGTGTACCTGTGGTGGAACTGCCAGACTTAGGCGAGTGTGTACCTGTGTTGGGACTGCGAGACATAGGCGAGTGTGTACCTGTGGTGGGACTGCGAGACATAGGCGAGTGTGTACCTGTGGTGGGACTGCGAGACATAGGCGAGTGTGTACCTGTGGTGGAACTGCCAGACTTAGGCGAGTGTGTACCTGTGGTGGGACTGCGAGACTTAGGCGAGTGTGTACCTGTGGTGGGACTGCGAGACATAGGCGAGTGTGTACCTGTGGTGGGACTGCGAGGCGTGGGCTGGGCCGACTGCGTGGAGCCCAGGCTGCTCAGCGAAGTCGTCTTGCTCCCGAGCCCAGGCCAGTGCGCCGCAGCATCGCTGTTCCGCTTCCCCAACAGGAATCCTTGCCCAGGACAGTTCTTGATCCATTCAGGCAGGTTGAGTTTCTGCAGCGAGCGCTGCACCCGCAGCTCGTGTTCAGACATTACCCGCTCGCTGCCCACCTTTTGCAGCTCATTCTCAGGCGGCTGTAACAGAAGACAGAAGGCTACAAATGTCATGTTCTAGCCAACTGGCACCAATCACACAAAAAGTCATCAACATACAACCTGTCTACAGGCATACCACACCATAGTCGCCTTCCTACCCTAAACACTAACACTCTCGGCACAGAGCCACAAAACTCAGCAACTTAATAATAAATATATCTCCTATACATTACAAAAACGGCTAAGAATAACATGTATCATATGTATACAAGCAACGAAACACTCATTAATATAGTATACTTGGGAGCAGACCTTCTTTTAAACAGATTTCGTTAAATGACTCGCTTATTTCCACTCTTGTTTGTTTACTATTTAGATTCTCTAATTGAGTTATATCAGTTTTCCACTTTATTGCCAACATATAAACCAATTCTCCAAATAGTTTATTTTTCATATTCACAAAGGTATCCGACGTTTCGGTCTACATAGACCATTATCAAGGAACATCATCAACAATAATACAAACTTAATTCACATTAACAATAACATTACCGAATAACCATTATTAAGTAATAATGGTTAATTATGTATATAGTAAGGACATATATATATATATATATATATATATATATATATATATATATAGATAAAAGATTTCACATAAACACGTGAAATAACAATCAATGACCAAAACACAATATGAAATGGGAAAACAAGACTAAAACCTTGCAACCATAACAACCAGTCTTCGTCAGAGTCAAAAACACAGTTGAAAGTTTATTACTTTTAAAATACTACTCTTCTCAACCCCTCACCAGATGCTCTCTGCATCTAGTGTTTCAGTTGGGTTTTTGACTCTGACGAAGACCGCTTGTTACGGTTGAAAGATCTTAGTCTTGTTTTCCCATTTCATGTTGTGGTTTGTTCATATATATATATATTTGTATTATTGGGGAGCAGACCTTCATTCAACTTATAAAAGCAAATTTGCGTAATGGATTTTACAAACATCATTACACAAATCACGACCTTAAAAATTCATTTTGGTATAAAATTTATGATTTCCTTCTATCTTTATATTATTTTAATTTGTTTTCTACTTTCCATTTTACCTCTTCAAAATGAGCCCCCCCCCCCCCCCCCGATTCGCATCGCCACTGATTTTGTTGTAAAATCTCAGTGAAACTTTATTCCTTTTTATTTGTTATTTCTTTTGTGAATTTTGAAGCATAAATGGTTTGACTGAATCATTAACTTGATAAAAGAAAAGAACAACACAACAACAAATACATCATTGTAAAGCTATTGCGGTTAATATTATGACAGACGACTGTCTAATCTAATTATTATGATGACTGTTGCTTTAACAGCTGAGTCACACACGAGAAATAATGACAAACCATCAATACAGTAATCCCTCACTTTTCGCGGATAATGAGGACGGAAGACACCCGCGAAAAGCGAAAATCCGCGAATAAAGGACGCACCTTTAAAGCTTAAACAACGACCTTTCCAACAGAGAGAGAATCCTGACATTACTTGAATACTGTACTGCGTTGTAAATAAAAATGAAAAACAAAAAGAAAAAAATAAGAAATGATTAGTAAAAAAAAATTACGTCTTTACCGACTATAAGAGAGAAAGAGAGAGAGAATTATACCCTTAATGTATTGTACAGTAAATAATAATGCAAGTAAATAAAATTAAAAAATTCGTAACTATCCTTTTTTTAATTTATTGATAAGGCCTATTTTTTTACTTCTATTTTTTGATATTTTTATTATTCTCTTGTCACAATTGATTATGTTTTAATTCATTAGTTGTGCAATCCGTAATTGTGTGGTATTTACTCATTCTGAAGTAAAATGGATGAACAAACAAAAGTCTCCACACAAATGAAGTTTTATTCAGCGCGTTTCGAACACTTTGTGTTCATCACCAGGAAACTTCCTGATGGATCAACAACGAAACGCGTTGAATAAAACTTCATTTGTGTGGAGACTTGTTTGTTTATCCATTTTACCTCAGAATTATGTTTTAATATTTTCCATTAATGTTAGTCTTTATTGAATATTTTTTAATAGCTTTTATTAACCTTTAATTTAATACGCATATTAAATTAAACTTTAATTTATTATCCTAGTATAATATATTTTGACCCAGCAAGTCACTGGTCAAACAAAATATTTGTTTAATATCTTTCTCGATCGTTCAAGAAGAATCCTGTATATTTTCTTCTCTAATACTAACTACTTTTTCATTACGAGTTGTATTTTTTTTATTTTTTACTGCAATTACAGTTCAATATTTTTGTAATTTTTAATTGAACATTTCAGGACCCCACGAAACACTGAACAGTGAGCTAGCGAGGGATTACTGTATATATAAAATTATAAAACAAGAACATACAATTAAAAGAAATGTCTATTAAATATATCTGTATAAAGAAGAGAGAAAGTTCAAGGACCTCAAACTATTGTTACTGACGAAAGAAAAAGGGACTGTGTTCTGAACATATGAAAAAAAAAACACCCAACTCTACCATTAAATAAATCATCGTAATTGAAACTGAAAATGCCGAATGTTCTTTGTTGAAGATCTGAAAAAGTTTTTTGACAAAGAGCAAAAGAAGATTTTCACTTTTCTTTGATGTTGATGATGGTGACTTTTTTATACAGAAAGAAATGAATTTCTCCGATAGTGAGAGAGAGAAAAAGATCCAACAAACATATACAATGACTATGGCTCCAACTGACCACGGAATGAGTAAAAGCTTTATCTTGCCCGATTTAAAATCATTGACCAACCAACTTGTCCATGTGGAGCAAATTTTCAAAAACTGGTATTATATTTTGTTTAAATGCCCAAAACAAGAAAAAGAAAGATTCATGTTTAAAAAAGAAGTCATTATACAAGGTGGAAAGTGGCCAATGACTGAGTGAGAAATCAATGCTATTGAAACTCGTATATTTATAAAATTTATAAATTCCATAGACAGAGAAATTGTAACGACAATTAAGTAATAATTACGACTTAAGTGTAATTATGTGTTATTATAAGACCTAAAACAATAATTATAGCAGTATCAATAATATAATTATCATAATTAATAATATTAATATTAAGTATCAAATGGTATATCTTTCGTACTGTATTTTTATAATTATTTGACAATTAATGTCTATATTGTAATAGAGTTTTTTTTTATAATAATTTGCAAATTACCTATAATATCCATAAGGGACCAGGTGATAAACTCCCTGATTTGTGGGTTACCCAAATCAGGAAATCCCAAAAATAAAAAAAAATTCTTTGAAATCAGTTTTGGTAAAAATGAAATCATACTTTATCTAATAAAAACTAACATATAACACAGGAATACGGTAAAACAGATCGGTTATTATTGTCAACATTCCGAACTATAGATCGTCTTCAAAGGAAGACTAGAAGGAAATCATCCCTCTTACTCCGCCTTCTCCTCAAGACGAATACTCTTCTTATATCGATTAAATAAATTGTTTCTGTTTTACGAAGTATCATATTTTTTTTTTAATTTTACTTAAAACTTGGCTGAATAGTTAATACTTTTTTTTTTAATCATATATACATCGTTTATCATAAAACGAAGGTTTTACAACCCTTCGATACACAACTTCTCCTGACAACGACATCTAAGAGATGTAAACAAATGGTTTTCTACGTTATTTCTATATATATATATATATATATATATATATATATATATATATATATTCACTGATAAAACGAAATACGATCCAAACTGGACACAATACGAGTTCGAGATTAACAAAGAGCAGCACACAAAGTAGGGAAACACACTTACAGACTCAAATTTTCGGGTAATCCGTCTTCAGGAGAAAAGAGAATGGGAGACCAAGCACGTTGTAGGCGCAACGGCAAGTAACCCATATATATATATATATATATATATTATATATATTATATATACGATGACGACGGATGTCGAAATATCGAAGTGAGTTCTGTAGTGTCTTTCTGTGTTCTTTTCTATGTGTAAAAGTGTATATATATATATATATATATATATATATATATATATATATTGATAGGGCTACATTCA
Source organism: Hermatobates lingyangjiaoensis (assembly GCA_026182355.1). Lineage (NCBI taxonomy): Eukaryota > Metazoa > Arthropoda > Insecta > Hemiptera > Hermatobatidae > Hermatobates > Hermatobates lingyangjiaoensis. The sequence goes on from JAPFBL010000353.1 coordinate 98,094, forward strand.
TTAATAGTACTGTAATTTTCTAAGTGATAAATACTTATTACATAACTAGCAAAAAACTTGGTTTGAACTCGTTTAAATAAAAAAAATTACGAACTTTTTTGTTATACCGTTCATTACATTAATTTGTAATTTGTTTTAAAAGTGTTGTAAAATGATGGAAAAGCTTTTAAATAAATTACATGAGAGAGGGTTGAGGGTAATTAGAGTGATTATATAAGGAGGCCATTAGAGGGATGAAAACTCCCTGTAGGAAGGAAAGCAGTGCGTGTCAGCGTGGAATTTAAATTAATAATAAAGCTCGACTATTCAAGTTATACAACTAGAAAGAATGTGCAACAAAATAGTAAGAATTCAGAACTCAAGTGCTTTAAGTTAGTGTTGAAAAGGTTTTTATTGTCTTGATAACCGATAACAATAAGAATATGAAGAAAAACAGGTTATATACCCCATCCTTAGTGACGCGATTCGAATATCAGGTACCACCCCCACCTTGATGGATCCGTAACATGTGACATGCCAATCTTCCATTTTTTTTCAGCCACTAGTAAAAGCAAGCCTCTTACAGCTGTTCCAGTTCTTATTTCATTTTTTTTTATTTTATCGCTTTTACGTTATATCACATCTACGTGCTACGTTTTATCGCTTCTTCTTAGGAAGAACATACTTTGGTGTGTGCGGCCTTTAATTTGTAGGCCACTACTGTTTTCAATGGCCAAATTTGGTAACCATTCATCAGAAATGGGTGAATAATGACTGGTATATTACTTTTATAAATATTTATACCAGAAAAATTTCGACCTATCCTAAAGTATATTTCTTTTGCTTGTGTCTCATCGGGAAAGAGAGTGAGAGAGAGGGAGAGAGTGAGAGAGAAGAGAGGAGAGATAATGAGAGAGAAAGAGAGAGGAGAGAGAGAAAGAGAGAGAGGAGAGAGAGAGAAAATGAAGTATACTAGTTTCCCTCACTAACCTAATCTGACGCTGTCAGAAGCCTGATTCCTATCATGTTCAGATTTAGTATTTCACTAGCAATGAACAATACCGTCTTTTTTTCAAAAATAAGACACAGTCTTGCTATCTGTTTAGGGCTTATTTTCGGGGGAGGTCTTATTGTATTGAGGGAAGGTCTTATTGTATTGAGGGGAGGTCTTATTGTATTGAGGGAAGGTCTTATTGTATTGAGGGGAGGTCTTATTGTATTGAGGGAAGGTCTTATTGTATTGAGAGGAGGGCTTATTGTACTTCAAGTACAATAAATAGATTTATATTTTTTGTTTAATATTTACTTATATAGAGAAATTTAAATCTAATCAATTACAGTCATCATATCTGGAACATCATCGTAAATGATCAAATGTTATGATTTCTCTCTAAATCAATTTCTTGTAGAATCATTGGTCCGAATCTGTCACGGCTTGCAATAAAGCTATCCTTAAATGAATACTTTTTGTCTAAGTAGCCTGCTTGAAACGAACTGTAGAGATAAACAAGGAATTTATTCCAAAAATTCTTTTAAATATTAGGGCAACTAATGCAATGGATTCAACAGCATTTTTTAAACGGATTATATTTTTTAAATAATTCGTTTATTTTCAGGTAGGGCTTATTTTTGTACTTGCAATTGCAAAAAACACTAACCTTGGTAGCGTAGAATGGACTGCGATTTAGAAAGAACGGGTAGAAAAACCAGTAAGCAAGTGCACTGAATGCCACTATCATAACAAGTTGATTTACATTAAAGACAGGCTTTACAATATAATGTAAACCATAGGCTTGATTAAGCAGACTATTGAGGTGATAAGGTGATAAGCAAGGTGGCAACCAGATAAGATAAGATAACGTCCAATTGAGAAGACCAAGTCTGAGGTCAGTGAAAACAGTGGCTAACCAACTGATAACGTCCATTGATCAAACCGATAGGCCACAGCTAAAGTCCAATGTTTCATTCATTAATCTATATTTTTAAGGGAAAACTTTAAAAATTACACAAAACACGACACAGAAAACATAAAATGTACACTTATTAAATTCAATATTTTAAACTGTTGTTCGTTATCAGGAGAAGAATAGAACAGAGGACAAAGTTAGAGAGATCGCTCCACGTCGAAGGACGGAACGCGAGTGAAGCAATCAAGAGTCGACCGATGAGGGTATTTAATAATGCGTAAATAAAGGAACTAGGCCCTAAAGGTCGGAGAACAGTTCATGTTCTTGAAGACTGAATTTCAAAACATGATTTTTTTACCCTGTCCACATTTTTTTTTGAAGAATCTAAAATGTCCATCCTTTTTTTATCAGGGCTTTGTACTTGCACGGATAAAGTGAAAATTTTAAGTTATTTTTTACATATTGATATTACATATATATTATAAATATGTATGTGTATAAAAAGATTTCACATAAACAATTGAAATAACAATCAATGATCAAACTACAATAAGAAAATGGGAAAACAAGACCAAGATTTTCCAACCGTAACAAGTGGTCTTCGTCAGAGTCTGTCAGAGCGGACCATTTTCTTATTGTGGTTTGATCATTGAATGTATGTGTATATAAATATATGATCAAACCACAATAAGAAATGGGAAAACAAGACTAAGATCTTTCAACCGTAACAAGCGGTCTTCGTCATAGTCAAAAACCCGGGTTTTTGACTCTGACGAAGACCGCTTGTTACGGTTGAAAGATCTTAGTCTTGTTTTCCCATTTCTTATTGTGGTTTGATCATTGATTGTTGTTTCACGTGTTTATGTGAAATCTTTTTATGTATATAAATATATTTAATGTTATAACTAATTTTTTCTTTTAAAATAACTGATTTTTTAATAGTCTTTCTTTCCTCGCTTTTAATCGGTGAATTCGAAATCAGAATCGAAAGCCGGGGTCAGAACACAAGTAAAACGAGAACAAATAGGGAAGGAGCAGAGCACAAGTGATCACAGGGTTTGTCTTGTAATCACTTACAGACAAATGTAATGTTGCATGCTTACTTTAATGTATTGTATTAACATTAAAGCAGACTGAGGCCTGTCAGGGTCTTCATAAAGGAAGAAGCCGAGGGTCGGATTAGGACCTGGCATGGTCAGAATACAATGGCGCAGGTAGCCCGCGTGACGTTCTTAGAGGTAATAAAAATTACCTAAATAGTCATGGGACCCAGGCAAAATATTGTTGGAAACCAAGTATAATTCACTGGGATGAAATTTCCAATGCAGTATGAAAAAAACCATGACGTATATATTCGTCAAGCGCAGTGGTAGGCTGTTATGCTTTGACGTATATATGTCATTAGCACTGGTGATGCATAATTGTATGACATATATATACGTCATTAGCAGTGAAAGGGTTAAAGACCACGTGTAAGGTACTGTTCGTCTGAGAGATGAATATACTTGTGAGCTGGCTCGCTCTAAAGGCAAGGGGTCCGAAGGCTTTGGTTCTTCACTGGCGTCGAGTTCATCGGTTTCCTGTTGAGAAGTAGCACCACCAGTCTCTGGAGGAGGAGGAGGACAGACAGAAGAACTGACACAGCTCTGGGTCTCGTTAAAGTTTTCAGTCACTTCCAAACAAGAGTCGTTTAGCTAAACAGAAACACAATGGTGCAGTATTGGTACGCATGATGTTTAAAGCTTCGTCATCACCTCTGCCTCTCACAGTACGTCCAAACCCATTTCATCGAATTATAATCAACACACAGCATCCAAAACATTACGTCTCACTAACAAACTTAAAACTAATTTGGTTTTTACTATACAGAACCAAAATAAATTTATTTTACAAACTTTCAGCACATTTCATAAATGTACCCGAGGTACAAAGACAACTATAGTATGCCACCTACCCTCGATTTTCTACTATAGTATACTATCTACCACTCATTATGGTATCTACCGTAAATAATCTCAACAATTTTTTTTATGAACTGAATTATAGGTTTTTGTTTTGGAAAATCAGAAGTTTTCATTGATAACGACTATATATATGAATACGGAACTGCAAGATGAAACTGTGGGATTAATAACAAATTAGATCCTATATTGTAATTCCAGGTATTTTTTTTTTGAAAAAAAAAAAAAAAAACAGTTTGCAAAGATATATTTTTCTATAACAGATGAAATCAGTGACTCCTGCATGGTCTAGAAATGTACCATCATAAACCCAAAATAGAAGATTTAGCAAATTTCAACACCAGAACAGTAACTAATTTGTCATACATAATCATTTTCTAATCTTATAAATTTATTTTTATTTTCCAATCATATAATTTTTTCCTAATTAAATATATTTTGTTTGATTTTGTATGTTAAATGTCAATGAAATGTGTAAAAAAGTACTTAAATGTAAATCATTGGTTTCATAATTTTGTTTTTTTTTTCTATTTTAAATAACATTAAATAAATAATTAGCTTACAACATTTATAAATATTACTATTTTTTTTTTTTTAGTCTTTACTTTTATTATGAGTAACGCTCATTTATTTATTCACAATTCATTACATAAAAATTTACAACTTATTCAAAACATAAGCAAATTTTACAAAATTAAAACAACATACAATACTTCCAGTCAAAATTAATTCTATTACTGTTTGTAAACATATCTTACATCTTTTCGTGTTTTCTCAGAATTCTCCAACAGTAATGGTTTAAATGAGATTGAAAATGCTCTTTTCAAAAGATTTTTATACACGCTTAATAATACAATTTGAATAAATAATACTTATAGTCACTGAGAGGAGATTGTCATAATGTAAGACTACATTAGGGGAGATCACAGTCAGTAAGTGAGCTCAGGTATCAAGGTATTTTATAACGTTCAAAGTAGCGGCTGATATATAATCGCAATAAATGCTTCATTTTCCAAATAAATACATTTAATGATATTTTTTTTCTTAGCACAATTGTGATGAATTTTACGTTGTTTACCATGAAATGAAGGTAGTTTTCATGGAATGTTTACAACAAAATCGAAGGTAGGTAGCATACTATAGTAACACTCTGCGCTTTAACTCTCTGGACTATACTAGAATTATTATTATTATTTAAGGGTGACTATAACACTGCGTCTTAAAAACTATTGTACTTAAAAACAGTTATACTTGATTCTGAGGTAAAATGGATAAGCAAACAAAAGTCTCCACACAAATGAAGTTTTATTCAACAACAACAACGCGTTTCAAACACTTTGTGTACATCATCAGGAAGACACCAAGGATGTGGTGCTGAAGGGTTGGTCCAGTGAAAACAACTCTTCCAGTGCTTTTTTTTTATCAAAAATACACCACATCCTTGGTGTCTTGCTGATGATGAACACAAAGTGTTCGAAACGCGTTGTTGTTGAATAAAACTTCATTTGTGTGGACTTTTATTTGTTTATCCATTTTACCTCAGAATGAGTAAATACCACACTTTATCGGATTGCACAACTAATGATTTATACTTGAATTACACTGACAACTAATCACAACATAAGAGCTGAAGAGTTGAAATAAGCATTTAGATAAAACGAACATTGATATAAAATATATTTACATTCTTTAAAATTTTATTTAAAAGATAATAATAGAACTTACAACATAAAAGCGAAGACTGCAGTGTATACCAGGTCTAATAAAAAACAAAAATTTTTTTTGTAACTTGTTTATGAAAAGCTGGATATCATTTTATGGTCTCGTGTTTGACCTATTTTTTGGTGCAACAATAAAGAAACCTTCTTTATTTATAACAGTACATGTAATGGAGTTGTTAATCACTGTGGAGTGGCACCACTGTTTCCTCCACCACCTCCCCTCCAATTAAATCTGTTTTTAAAAGGAGTCGGATTTGTTTTGATTACATGTTTCTAACTACCTCTAATCACCTCACTTCCGTTCTTATATTTATATAATATCCATTGAGCAGCTGCATTTTCTTTTAATAAAAAAAATTGATATTTTTTTAAACTTACACCATCTCCTTTTATATTGAGCACAAAACAAAAAGGGTATTGACTCATATTGGGGATTTCAAGAATTACGTCTTCACACAAAAAAAGTTTAATATGAAACGAAGTTTCGAACACTTAGTGTTCTTCTTAAGGTTAAAAGAAGATCTAAAAAAATATACATATCTGTAGTAAGCTTTACGAATATCAGAATTAATTATTTGAAATTGAATGCAATATATGAAATAACCGTTGAGTTTTCTAACAAGGGAATTTGTATGAAAAATGAATCTATTCATCCAAGGAAGAATTCCTAGGGTGATTAACCCTTTTAATGCAAATGACACACCTATACATCATACAATTATGCATCAACAGTATTTACATATATATGTTGGACGTATATATATATATATATATATATATATATATATATGATCAAACCACAATATGAAATGGGAAAACAAGACTAATATCTTTCAACTGTAACAAGCGGTCTTCGTCAGAGTCAAAAACCCAACTGACTTTTGTCAAAAACCCTTCAGTTGGGTTTTTGACTCTGACGAACACTGCTTGTTACGGTTGAAGGATCTTAGTCTTGTTTTGTATTTCAATTGTGGTTTGATCATAGATTGTTATTTCTCATGTTTATGTGAAATCTTATATATATATATATATATATATTATATATATATATATTACTTGATTTTCATATTAAGTCAAAATCAAAATCAAAAAAGTCAAAAACCCAACTCTGACGAAGACCGCTTGTTACGGTTGAAAGTTCTTAATCTTGTTTTCCCATTTTCTTATTGTGGTTTGATCATTGATTGTTATTTCACGTGTTTATGTGAAATCTTTTCATATATATATATACGTATTTTTGATCAGGTATACGTCTACTTGATCAAACAAAAGGATGGAAATTTTAGGTTCTTCAAAAAAAAATGTTAGCAAAAAAATCATGTTTTGAAATTCAGTCTTCACGAACATGCAGTGTGACTGTTTGGCAGCAGTGAAACGGTTAATTCCCTTGTTAGAAACCTCATCAGTTCATTCATATACCGTATTTATTTTATATGGTATTAATAATTCACTCTGATGTTCTTAAAGCTCCCAGATATGTATATTTTTTAGAGTTAACCTGCAGAAGAACACTAAGTGTTCGAAACGCGTTGTTAGTTTCATATTAAACTTTTTTTGTGTGGAGACGTAAAAAGAGTCTCTTGCATGGTGTTAATTATATATTTAATGGAACAGTTTGAGGTTAGAGTGAGTTTAAATGTTTTGAAATGATAGTAAGACGAAGGTTGAGGTTATTTAAGAAAGAGAAAAGTCATAAAGAGTGAACGTTTGTGAGGCATGAAGGCACGGGGGGCTGCTGTTTAAAGTAGGCCACATGTGAGGAATGTATTTAAAGAAGATGGTAACTGTTAGGATGAAGCATGCCATGCAGTTAAACTAGCAGCATGTTAGTAATGTATTGACCAATGTCCAAGGTCAATGCTATTGAGAGCTGCACATATAACTAAGCTTAGCGAAATAAAATCTATTTTGACCAAGTCCAAGGCATAACCTAAACGAGATTCAACCTTTAGGAAAGCTACTCCACAGAAATAACTTAATCTTTAAAGTAGCAATCCTGACTTACTGCCTTTATATCTAAGAGCAATCCAACCCAAGCAGGCATAACCTAAACCGAGTTCAACTTTGAAAGCTACTCCAAGAATATTAGATCTGTTAAAGTACAACTGACTTACTGCCTTATCAGAGCAATCCAAGCAGCATAACTAAACGAGATTCAACCTTTAGGAAAGCATGAAATAACTTATCTTTAAGTAGCAATCCTGACTTACTGCCTTATATCTAAGAGCAATCCAACCCAAGCAGGCATAACCTAAACCGAGATTCAACCTTTAGGAAAGCTACTCCACAGAAATAACTTAATCTTTAAAGTAGCAATCCTGACTTACTGCCTTATATCTAAGAGCAATCCAACCCAAGCAGGCATAACCTAAACCGAGATTCAACCTTTAGGAAAGCTACTCCACAGAAATAACTTAATCTTTAAAGTAGCAATCCTGACTTACTGCCTTATATCTAAGAGCAATCCAACCCAAGCAGGCATAACCTAAACCGAGATTCAACCTTTAGGAAAGCTACTCCACAGAAGTAACTTTATCTTCAAAGCAGCAATCAATACCTGTCTTACAGCCTTAATAAAAAATCTTTACAGAAACCAGGAATGCGGTAGCGCATAACAATGATGTGCTAAATAACACATGTTTAAAACCCTGTGGAGAACCATGACTGAAGTGATGCTTAAGTGAAATGTCATTGCGTGTATTTACATAATGACCTTTTGTTTTCACAAAAAAACATTAAAGAAATTACAGGAAAAGGCAGTATTAAGTTAAATCTACAATGAAACGCAGAGCATCCGAGCTAGATAAAGATTGCGATCTCCTGGCCAGCTATAGGTCACGTAATAAACGAGCAATTCGTGATTTTAAAAAAAAAATCTTGCAACAGATAACATCCAGCGAGTTGATCTATACGTCTTATCTCACTGATTATTCTTTATCGAAATTCACAGCAGTTTTGAAGAAGGAATAATCAAGAAAGGAAGAGATAGTGGGGCAGTGTAGCGCATTGAAAGAAGTCGTCGTCACAGGAATCACTGTATGGTGGGAGTAGAGTACAGAAAGAGAATATGGCATCGCCAACAACTCTAGCACGGCAAAAAAATATACCTTTGTGTGTGGCGGTCTTCAGTAAATCTGGCATGGCTAATTTTTACCATGGATGTGCCGGTTTTCGTCATAAACTCTGACGAATTACTTCACCATGAGTGTGCCAGTAACTCTGGCATGGCGAATTACTTTACTATTACGAGCAGCTGTTCATCATAAACTCTGACATGACGAATTACTTCACCATGATTGTGCCAGTAACTCTGGCATGGCGAATTAGTTTACTATTACGAGCAGCTGTTCATCATAAACTCTGACATAACGAATTAATTCACCATGAGTGTGTCAGTAACTCTGGCATGGCGAATTACTTCACTATGAGTGTGTCAGTAACTCTGGCATGGCGAATTAGTTTACTATTACGAGCAGCTGTTCATCATAAACTCTGACATGACGAATTACTTCACTATGAGTGTGCCAGTAACTCTGGCATGGCGAATTACTTTACTATTACGAGCAACTGTTCATCATAAATCTGGCATGCCGAATTACTTCACTATGTATGTGCCAGTGTTCATTTGCAACTAAGCCATGGAGAACTAGTTCACCATTAGTGAGTCAGTTACACTGGCATGGCAAAATATTTTTCTATCGGAGTGCCGGTGTTTGCCAGCAACTCTGACATGACGAATTACTCTACCATGTGTGTGCCGGTGTACATCAGTAAAATCTGGCATGGCTAATTTTACGATAGTTTTCGCCATAAAGTCTGGCATGACGAACTACTTCACCATGAGTGAATGCCGGTGTTTGCCAGCAACTCTGGCATGGTGGATTATGGTAACTCTGGCATGGGTCTTCACTATGACTGTGGCCGACTGGCCGGCTTTATCAAACACCACAGCGACTCTGTAGAAGGACAAACGATGTTTCATTAAAGGACACGGAGCCCACAAACTCTGACTGCCAACATCGGTTTTCGGTTAAAAAAAAAACTTCACATTCCAAAGCCACCATTCATATTTTATTGTATCACTCTTTAGAGCAGAGATTCCCAAAGTGGGTTCCGCCGAACCCAGGGGTTAATTTTAACGGACTGTCTGGGCTTCAGTGAAAAACATTTTTCTAAAATTTTTTTTTGTGAGTATGGGTTTATTCTATATTTCGTGTAAAACATGAAACTGAATAATGTTTATATCTACATATACCCATAAGTAGAAGTGGTCAAAATTGTATTCATATTTAGAATGACTAAATCACTAGTCAGTTTTCTGATTCTCGAATTTCCTGCTATTGCAAAAGTAGTACTTCACACATGGCTGCCATTTCCCACTACCTACTTATGTGAAACGAATTTTCTCTTTATCTGCCATAGAAACCAAATACCGAAGTAGACTTAATGCTGGGGCTAACTTGAGAATCAAACTCTCAACTTAAAGCCAAAAATGATTACAAAACAAAACTGTCAGCTACAATTGCTAGTAATTCTGTTTTATGTGTTATGCACTTGTGGAAAATATGAAAATTAAATTAGTTTTGGATTTTTATTCGAAAAATACACATTGCAGTAATATTGTATACTTTAATTGTTTTTAAACATACATACTATTTTAAAATGTATATGAAAATATTTATATTATGATTGTATGAAATCATTAAAGTCTGCGGTTTCCGGGAAAGTTACTGAACCAAAAAGGGTTTTGCGTCGAAAAAAGTTTGAAAATCTCTGCTTTAGAGCATAACACTGTAACTTTTAGCTTATCTTTGAATTTGACTTCATTTTTTTAAAAAATATATTTATTATCTATTAATTCATGACGGGACGAAAAGAAACTTTTTACGTTTAGTTGTCGTGTAATAATGTAAGACAGTTTATCATAATCCGTAATCATAGTGCGTAAAAACGAAATGGAAAAAAAAGGACACAATACAGGTTGTGCAACCTAATTATTTTGTTGGTATGGATTGTTTTGATATGAAGTGTAATTGGATCGGGAAGAGTTAGTTGGCAAGCCTGATTTTTAAATCCCACCTTCAAATCTACTGTTCTGTTTAAACACTTTTAATTAGTTTTCCGTCTATCTTTATTTCGGATTATTAAAAGTAATTATTAATTGTTTTTATGTTAATTAACTTTGTAATTTAATATTTATTTTATTAACTTTGTTATTTAAAATAACAAAATTTCTAACTGGTAAAATTAAATTTATTTTAAATTTTGCAAAAATTTTTTTTAAGTGGTTGACAGTTTATTATATTTGTTTGGGTAGACAGTTAATTTCATTCTACAATTGTTTTATGCCAAGGCACTGATTATCGTTCACATTGTCATATTCACTGTGATGAATTCCGAGTATGTTGCATACCTTTGTTACAAATTAATGTTGTAAGTATTTATATTTGTTCGTGTTATAACGTTTTAGGTTATAAAAAAACACATTTTATATATATTACATTCTTTTTGTTATTAAAATGTTTCAAGTGTGTCGAGAACCTATCAATTATGTTATTGTAAATAAGACTGATAAGAAGCTATCAGACAAACCTTTAAAATAGCGTTTGAAAGATAGTCTGAAAATGGTGGATTTTTACTTACAAGTTTAAGACAAGGACGTAGTATTTAAGAGTTTGGCATTGTTAAAGCTAACCAATGAGGAAAAACTAAACAAAAAAAAAAAAGATAAAACGAAGGTCAGTGTTATCAGAATTTAAGAAAGCGATTAGACAGTAGTTATGGAAGGGAAACTTGTTTGTAATACATCTGGCAGTGGACTAGGTGGGCAGGTTCATTAGGAAGGGAATAAAGAGGCTATTATGTCAATTACAGGACGTGAATCAGCATCTGTGCACTCATATTACACCGTTCAATCAATCCGCCATTACCTGCACTTTTTTAAACAACGGTCAATCATTCAAAATATAACTGCAAACAAATATTTCTAAACAATGCTTTTTTTTTTCTATTTTAAAAACCACAAGCAGTGAACTATAATTCTGTTAAGTAAAGAAAAAAAAACTGATTTATAATCAAGGTTATATTGCGAAATTTAAAATAGAGAATTTAATTCCTTCACTTTTGAAGCTGAGAATAAACTAACAAACTGCCACCTTGCCTTAAGGCATAACTGCTGTTTTGAATTTGACAGCCTTCTACGACTACATTTCTTATATTGCAACTCATTCTAATGAAAACATTTCTTAATCATTTTAAACAAGCTCGTGAATTAATGGTCTTTAAAAAGTACCTGACATCGTACAGGCTCATGAATGAGGGATCTTTAAAGAGTCCCTGACAATTTACAGGCTCGTTATGATGTCCAGAACATCGTACAAGCTCGCGAATGAGGAGTGTTTAAAGAGTACATGATATCGTACAGGCTCGGGAATGCCGACTAGAACATCGTATCAATACCTAATTGAATTTTGTTACTATTTTCACTGACTTAGTAGCTAACATATTGGTAGTCTCATTAAACCTTTAATTTGTTCACTCGTAAATACAAAACACATATGTATGTATACTGCATAAGAAAAGCCTAGAAATGATAACATCTAGTAATCTAACTCCGCGATCATTACATAAACGCCCATCAAGTTTGGCTTACGTAATGTCCATCTTGATTGTTATTTCTGGAAGGCTGTTCCATTATTTCAGTAAATAGTTTAGTTGGTTCTATTATGTAAGATTTAACTAGTTTCTTAACTGTTAGAATCACAGAGTTGAATGCTGTAATCAAATCTGAAATCAAACTGTAGTGTTTTCTGGTAAGATAGGCTACGTAGAGGGAAGAGAGAAAGTTAATCAATTCTGAGTTTGAGTGGAGCAGGAGTGAGTGAGAGGTTGTCTTTTCATTTCCATTGGAGATAGCCGCCACTCGGGAGCCGCTTATTGATATCGAAAGAGCTGGGCTGCCGCTGTCTCTTGTTGATCAACTGCCAGTCAGCACGCACCTTACCAATCAATACGGCCAGCCGGCTCTGCTCGACACGCCTGTAGTCTGCAACACTGGGTCAAAGACTCTCCATGCATCTGGCCAGCCGGCTCTGCTCGACACAGCTATAGTCTGCAGCACTGGGTCAAAGACTCTCCTTGCTTCTGGCCAGCCAGCTCTGCTCGACACAGCTATAGTCTGCATGGAGGAGGTTTTCCATGCTATGGAGGTTTTCTCGTAGTGGCTGTGGTTCTCACCCAGGTTGGGTAGACCTTTGTGGTTACTGTGTGAGAAGCAGTAATTTCTCGGGGAAGGCCTGCTTAACATCTAAGGAGCCAGACCTCACACTCCTACTAGTAAGAACTGACCTTCAACCCAGCTGATTGGTCTGAACAAGTTTTACTTGCCTCGTGTGATGGGCTCTCACAGGGCAGTCGGAATGGGGACGATTAGATGCACCCCAATTCCTTCATTTACTAAGTCGTACATCCTCAAATTCTGAACCGTTAGGTCTCTGATACAAATCATTCTTACATGAATGACTGACCAGTCTGAAAGTAAAAGTGTGCTAACTCCGTACACTAGTGATATATATAACCAATTAGATGAAACGATTCTATTCCTGTGTGTTCTTTTGAAAATTCTAGTTTTTATATATATACACTTTTTTGATGAAAATACGATCCGAAATGGACATATACAGTTCAATGTACACAAAGAAAGATAGAGAAATTAAAAACACACACATACAGTCTCTAATTTTCGGTTGAACCGTCTTCAGGAGAGATAAGAGAGGGAAACCAAGCGCACTGGTACAGAGACGTTTGGAGACCAACAACGTCGCCACATACGCGCCCGGTCACAGAGAATAGGGTACACAAGAAACAGTTTAAGGTTTAATTAAATTAAAATAGGAATATGAAAAATAATAGTAAACACAAAAACAAATAAAATCTCTGTACCAGTGCGCTTGGTTTCCCTCTCTTATTTCTCCTGAAGACGGTTCAAACCGAAAATTAGAGACTCTAAGTGTGTTCTTTTGATTTCTCTATGTTTCTTATTCTATATTGAACTATATTTATCCGTTTTGGATCGTATTTCCAACAAAAAAGTATATATATATATATATATAAAGATTTCACATAAACACATAAAATAACAATCAATGATCAAACCACAGTATGAAATGGGAAAACAAGATTAAGATCTTTCAACCGTAACAAGCGGTCTTCGTTAAAGTCAAAAACCCAGCTGGAGTTGGGTTTTAGCAGTTGGCAGTCTTGTTTTCCCATTTCATATCGTGGTTTGACCATTGATATATATATATATATTATATATCTGTCCGGTTTGGACCGTTTTAATATTTTGATTTATATATATATATATATATATATATATATATATATATATATACGAGTTCGAGATTAACAAAGAGCAACACACAAAGTTGGGAAACACACTTACAGACTCAAATTTTCGGGTAATCCGTCTTCAGGAGAAAAGAGAATGGGAGACCAAGCACGTTGTAGACGCAACGGCAAGTAACCTTACTTTCCGTTGCATCTACAACGTGCTTGGTCTCCCATTCTCTTTTCTCCTGAAGACGGATTACCCGAAAATTTGAGCCTGTAAGTGTGTTTCCCTACTTTTTGTGTTGCTCTTTGTTAATCTCGAACTGTATTGTGTCCAGTTTGGATCGTATTTCGCTTTATCAGTGAATATATATATATATATATATATATATATATATATATATATATATATATTGAAAAAGACGGGCCAATCCCTGTTGCATATCATTTTGGACACTTCTTATTGGTTGTGGGTGTTTTTCGTTAGACGCCTTTCTTCTTCGCACACTCCGTCTGCTTGGCCGCCTCAGCCTTCACTCCAGAGGAGGGCTCACAGCTGAAGGCTGAGGCGGCCAAGCAGACGGAGTGTGCTAAGGAGAAAGGTGTCTAACGAAAAACACCCACAACCAATAAGAAGTGTCCAAAATGATACGCAACAGGGATTGGCCCGTCTTTTTCAATATTTACTCTGGCAATAAAGTATATATATATATATATATATATATATATATATATATTATAAAAAAGATGTATTGAAAATGTCTAGAAAAGTATTTATATTTTTGTATAAATTGTATATATTGATTAGTTTTTTTTTGTATTTTAGGGCAGTATATTGATAAATAGATGGGAGTATTGATAAGTTAGTCTAAGAGATACAAGAGTGCTGGATAGGTGCTTGGAGGAATGTGTGAGGGGCACAGGGTTAGTATTTGCATAAGAGAGACCGCCAAGGTCGACGTGATTACAGGCTGATTAACGAGTGACGGTGCACGGGCACGCTACCACTTGACACTTGTCAGCTGGCTTCCTGGCGAATACAAGGAAAAAATCATGTTTTATATTCCACAAATTAGGCCATAGCCGGGCAGACGAGGGGGTCAAGGTCAGTGCTCAGCAAGGGGGGGGGGGGGGGACTTCACACAAAACATCATTGTCATTTATCGACCACCTATCTCCTCTCTCTTTCTACTTTTCTGTATATATATATATATATATATAAGATTTCACATAACACGTGAAATAACAATCAATGATCAAACCACAATAAGAAATGGGAAAACAAGACTAAGATCTTTCAACCGTAACAAGCGGTCTTCGTCAGAGTGAAAAACCTAACTGAGTTGGATTTTTCACTCTGACGAAGACCACTTGTTACGGTTGAAAGATCTTAGTCTTGTTTTCCCATTTCATATTGTGGTTTGAACATTGATTGTTACTTCATGTTTATATACATGTACGTGAGATATATATATGTATTTTAAAATAACTCTTCACAAAAGGCAGGGGATTAACTCTCTGACACTGTTCATGTTTCACTCCGTCAGAGAGCAAGTGATAGAAGTGGTATGTATATAAAAAACAAATTAGGAATCTTGGTTTAAAGTTGAATGAAAATTGGAATCATTATGTGTGTTTATCACTATTAAATTTGAAATAGTCGTAATTTGTTGTGAGTTCCTTGAATATTCATATATAAAGGCAACTGTGATGATGAATTAATAATATATATTTAAGAAGATGAAATATGTATTCTGTATAAAAATACAAACATCTTGCAGCATTGAGAACATGGGGAAGATGGGGAAAAGACGAGAGAAGAACTTAGTAAATTATATTGGAGTATGAGCTCGGAAGACGTGCGAATGTGATGCAGGTATGGTCGGAGGCGTATACAAGGCCTCAGAGAGTATTCAAGCAGACGGCCTTCACAAGCATGTGTGGGCGGACAGAGCATGAGACTCACAAGCGATCAGACATATGTTTATATATTAATAATGATGAGGAGAAAGCGAGCAAACAATATTTCGACCCTTTCACTGGTCGTCCTCAGGAAAGGAAGCTGAGTGGCTAGATAACGAAAGCCAATCTTGCATGTGAGTCCTAGTATCTGTTTTGTATCCGACTTTCTTTCAGTTTTCAAAGTGTTTATATATATGACTTTGTGTCGGTTGATGGACACTTTCATGTCACTTCTCTTGAAGATGGCAAGAAAGCCGAAATGATGGTGAATCTTGAGTATTAATGTACTTATTTTATTATAATATATATATATATAACAGGAGAAAAGAACAAGGGAGACTAAGCACGTTGTAGACGCAACGGCTAATAACAGTTCTGTGTTAATATTATATATATATATATATATAGAGTCGCCGCCCTGTCTTCCTGCGGGACTCTTTGCTCTTCACACCTCCTGATTACGACGATGGTCGAAATATCGATGTGAGTTATGTCTGTGTCTTTCTGTGTGTTTCCTTCGTTTTGAATTTATTTTATATATATATATATATATATATATATATATATAACAAGATTTCACATAAACTCGTGAAATAACAATATATGATCAAACCACAATAAGAAATGGGAAAACAAGACTAAGATCTTTCAACCGTAACAAGCGGTCTTCGCCAGAGTCAAAAACCCTACCTTTATTTATGTGAAATCTTTTTATATAATACTAGCAAACGTACCCGTCTTTGACGGAATCAAAAATTCTATTATACTTGGTATTCCAAAATATCAATTATAGTATTGTACTAATACTACAATTAGAAGTTATAGAATAGTAGAAAATACCATTATTAGTACAGTGCTAAAAAAAAGCCTCTGTATACAAAGATTAGATTTTAAGTTAGACATACACAAATCTACAATCAATGTTTCAGCTTTATATGTCTTATGGTAGCAATATTTTGTGGACAAACCGACAGACAGAAACTATTCTAAGGGTACATGTGGCTACTCTGAAGTATGAAACGTAAAGAAAACTTGAAATGAGTTAGTTCTAATTAACGTGCTCCCAGTCAAAAGCTAGCACGCAAGCCACTGGGCTACTCTGGTTCCATACCTTACTTTATTACCAGTGTTTATATTACGCAAATATTAAATTAAAAAAAAATATTTTTGTTGTGTTTATTTATAATACATTTGCACTACTGTCATCGGCGAGCAAGCAAGCTACTGGCAACCCTGGCTAGATCCCTTTACTTTATTACCATCTTTTATATTATCCACATTTTAAATTCAAAAAAATATTTGTTTGTTACATTTATTTATAATACATTTGCACTACTGTCATCGGCGATCACGCAAGCCACTGGGCTACTCTGGTCCCATACCTTACATTATTACCAGTGTATTTATTAAGCAAATATTAAATTAAAAAAAAGTTGACAGTTATATATAATACATAGCAAACGTACCCGTCTTTGACGGAATCAGAAGTTCCTGTTTTGGTTTATTGCCGTGTGCCTATTGCCTTTCGGCTATACCACGGAGGAATCAGAAGTTCCGTCATTTTTGGTATTTCAAAATGTCATTAGAAATTATAGAATAGTAGAAAATACCATTATTACTACAGTGTTAAACAAATGCCTCCAGCTTATACACTACATTAGCTGTCTGTCCTTCAGGTTCATGGTAGAAGAAAGAGTTGAAACCTCTGACCGTTGAGCATGTAAACTACATTTGACCATGTGAGAAAAACTTGGTTTTGCTACCTTGTATTCCTGCGTTAGATGAAGTCTCCCTTTGCGACTTAGTTAACGTCATTGCGAAATAGACTCTGACCCGACTTTGCAATCATTTCAACGTAAACAGACAGTGGCTCGGAATCAATGGTATGTGAAGTATACACACAGACTCCCCAATACCACATCCAGTCATTATGTCCGCCTCTATGGCATATCTGTGTAGAGCACGAACTCAGAGTCGTGTCCCGTTGCACAGTTTTGGGGCACTCATGTTTTGTAACATGAAATTTGTTACTGCTACTAAATTGTAGCATGATTGGTGCTCTACTTTAAGTTTTTACTCATGAGCAGGCAGTCCAGGAGAAATAAATTCAGAGTCAAGAAATTCAATTAGATAATGAACTGCTTCTTCGTCACTAATCCAATCTCTTTACTGACTTGTAAGTTCTTTCCTCGGCTTCATATAGCGTAAGAACTTGTTTGTTGATTTTTCCTCCCTGTTCATATTAAGAGTTGAGAATTGCTCGTTTACAAAACATTTATTCTCAATAGATAGTACATCCTTAACTCTGTGAAATACCATTTCAATGATGTCAAATACGCAATATATTCATATGCTCAATTGAAATTAAAATCAACTAACAATACCTACTTGCCACACCTGTGTATTTTCAAAACAAACTTGTCTGTGAAGTTAGGAAAATACAGCTAAAAGCCCCATAACTTCGCTTCTGTACTGAATTAATAATCTATTTAGAGCCCATATTTTAAGTTAGGCACACACAAATTCAGTGTCAATGTTTCAGCTCGCTATGTCTTATGGTGGCTGAGTTTACTTGTGACAAACATTTTTGCGTTAAACGTCCATAACTTCACTTCTACGTTGAATTTCCAATCAATTCATAGCCTATATTTTAAGTTAGACCTACACAAATCTACTGTAAAAGTTTCAGCTTTATATGTCTTATGGTAGCTGAGTTTACCTGTGACAAAGTTTTGCGGACAAACCGACAAACCGACAAACCGACAAACCGACAGAAATTTTTCTAAGGGTGGATTCGGTTTCTCCAATGTATGAAACGTAAAGAAAACTTGAAATGAGTCAGTTCTAAGCAATGTACAGACAAAATCATTATTTTATTTATAAAGATATATATATATATTATATACACACAAAAGTTGAAAAATATAATAACCTTAAATTAACTTCGATCTGAATTTCGTCATCAGGAGAACAAGATGATAGACTAAAATATGTCTGTCTAAGGTTACAGGACACCTTGATATTAGCCCTAAGTAGCATAGGACTAACCTATGAGCTGATCACAAGCAGGTTACACACTCTCAGTGAGGATGATAACTGCTCAGTATACATGAGGAGACCAAACAGAGCTTGAAGAAGGAATAGGGACAAGTTACGAATGTACGATATCGTATAGACTGGGTAATGACAAGAGTAATAGCCTCAAATAAGACACATTTAAATCTAATGTTTCTTTTAAAACGATTAACTAATTAGAAAAAAAAACAAAAAGTAAAGTTAAACTGGGAAACGAAGATGAAATGTTTTCAGGGTTAAATTACACTTTTAGTAAAAAGAGGGAATGTCAAGGATTAATCGAATTAAGGGACGCAGTCAATTAGACAAAGAAAACCAGTGGTGATTCCACGAGGCGAAGCAAGACGGATAGATAATAGATGGGAGGGAGGGGGGGGGGGTGGAGTGAGACTGAAGGCGGTGAGTCTTTCTCTGTAATCAGCTGTGGATGCTACACAAGTGTGGCAGCACTGGAAACAGCAATGCTCTGATAACGCACTTCAAACCAACTAACGGCTGCAGGCTCTTGTAAACTAGTGCCCGCAAAAGAAACAACTTGTAACTGATAGCTGTCTTCGATTTAGACGAAACACACATCTGCCAGTATGTCTTGCGTATGAGAATGACTGCAATACATACTTGGAAAAGGTTAAACAGTGGCTTAGCAACTATTTTTGCCACTCGTAAGAGAAGAAGCATCAAAATCGCTTGTTATGGTCTATCAACCGTAACATGCGATCTTCATCAGAGTCAAAAACCTGACTGGGTTTTTCAAACCCTAACACCATTTCATATTGTGCTTTGATAATTGATATATACATATATACCGTGACACATAGACTGAAACATAACAAAGACTCATTTTTCAATATTTCGACCGTAATGGCGATCGTCCTCAGGAGAAGAAGTAAATTGACGGAGGGACGACAGTCCACTAAAGAACTCCCTGGGTGAGGGCTAAAGCAGTGCTGCCGCAAAGGAGAAAAATAAAAATAGAACTAAGGAGTCGAGAGGAAAGAAAAAAAAATTGTTTAAAGGAGAATAAAGGTAAAGAAAACAAAAAATAAAGCAAATATATACAAAATTATTATAAAAAATATTAAGAAAAAAATATATCAAACAAAAAAATATGGAATAATAAATAAATGAAAATAAAAGAGTAAAGAAAATAAAAATATATAAATAAATTAACGGTTTATTTATGTTAATTTATTATAGCTATATATATAATCTCCAAAAATTGTTCTTGACCTCTTCTATTCTATTGTATGTTTTGTTATTGAGGGCTAGGTCAAATAAAAGAAAATAAACTCCTTCCCAGGCCAACATTTCGATGAATTTGTACATCATCTTCAGGGCTAAAATTAGAGTAAGAACTATAATACATTTACCAAAACAATCTACAACTCACATAGAGAACTAGAAAACTTTTTTTTTTAAAAAAAAAGATTGTTGGTCTCAAAAAAATTTGAGCTAGTTCTCTATGTGAGTTGTAGATTGTTTTGGTAAATGTATTATAGTTCTTACTCTAATTTTAGCCCTGAAGATGATGTACAAATACATCGAAACGTTGGCCTAGGAAGGAGTTTATTTTTTTTTTATTTGACCTAGCCCTTAATAACAAAACTTACAATATACATATATACATAAATATATATATATTTGATTAAAATAAAGAGCAGCTTCTGCATTCACGACTTTTAAGCTGGTCTGCTCTAGTTTTCTAACAACTTTCAAGGTGGGCTGGTGTTAATTCCCAAATTATTTGTCCAAAGGATATATTTATGTATGAGCAGATAAATAAAAACAACTTTTTGAAACGAAAGTCTTAATAACAAGGAAAACAAACAAAATTACTATATAACAAAACAATAAGACGTATAAACAAGCTTTCGGCCTCTAACATAGGTCATCTTCAGGTTAACAAAAGGAAAAAAATTAACTTATATAAGTTACACAAGTTACTTATAAGTTACTTACAGAAGCTGTTGTTTATTTTAATCAAATTTAAAAGTCGTGAACGCAGAAGCTGCTGTTTATTTTAATCAAATATGTCTATGCGAAGATTTGCTGCCCTCATACACTAATATATATATGTATATATATATACATAAAAAGCTCGTTTTGGTATCAAATTTGCCTTTTTTTCTGTTTCTATTTTACAGAAATTATATAGAAAGTTTATTTATATATAAAATATAGTTTTGAAAAATTTTAAATACGTTTATTTTTAATTTATAATTATTTCATATGCAACCCCCTCTTTGCTACGTCATTGCTAACGCGGCTTCTTTTTATAATATTATAGATTAAGGTTAAAAAACTAATTTTTGAAAAATTAATAATTAGTTGATTTTTAATGTGTATATATTACAGTTGAAAAATCCATTTAAAAACAGTATTGAGCACATAAAACATATAAAGAATCATTTTTATATAAAATTTTAGATTTGTTAGCTTTTTATTCTTTTTTTCTATTTTCTATATAGAATTAAAAAATAAATTTCTATATTTTTCTATATATAGGTGGTGGCAGTACCTCCCCCCCCCCCCCCCCCGGGCACGTGGATCCCCAACCCCCCTTGCTACGCCTCTGAGGTTAAATCGACATTGTTAAAACACACAAGTCAGCAGAAGTTAATTAACTAATACATGATATCGTGCTGCCTGGCTTATAAAGCGAGTTGCTGTCAATCGCCCAAAGCCATCATTAATCCAACTGACCTGTTTATCTAAACTCCAGCTCTGCTGTCCAATTAGCAATTCTTCAATTCCAATCCTATAGATTTATTTCTTTAAATATCTACTACTTTTGTATATAGTTCCTATCTTCATTGAGCATTAAGTCAACCATCTTTATTTATTCGTACTTTTTTTATCAAATCCTATAATAACAATGAAAATACAAGATAAACTTGTTACGAAGAAAGTAAAAACGAAATTAGAAAATATGGAAGTTTTATGCATTCTGGTTTTAGATACTAGTTTGAGATAAGTCGGGCCTAAAACATCCAGCCCCACCCGACTATACGTCTATATACATATACACGGGTCGGGTATATGCTGAAGTTTATTCTCCATCAGCCAAGAAAATGTCTGTTATCTGTTTCATCTAAAGTATTTATTTTATATAAATATTCTTTAGTTTAAAATCCATAAATCGATTTAGTATACATAATATAATAAAATATAATAAAAGCAAAAGCTCAAAAACGAAGAAAAGCAACACACAGAGAAAGAGACACACTTACGAACTCAAATTTTCGGATGAACCGTCTTCAGGAGAAAATAGAAAGGGCGACCAAGCACGCCGGAAACCGTTTGGGTTTCCTGCCGTTGTGTTTCCGGCGTGCTTGGTAACCCATTCTATTTTCTCCTGAAGACGAATCATCCGAAAATTTGAATTTGTAAGTGTGTCTCTTTCTCGGTGTGTTGCTTTTCTTCGTTTTTGAGCTGATTTGTGTCCAGTTTGGATCGTTTTTTTCGAATTTTAAGTGAAATATATATATGGTATTAAAACTAGAAATTTCAAAAGAAACACAGAAAAGAAATCACTGAACTCACTACTATATTTCGATGTCCTCGTCGTCAGGAAGAGAAGTGAATCGAGGACATCAAAATATAGTTCTGAGTTCAGTGATTTCATTCCTGTGTGTTCTTTTGAAAATTCTAGTTTATCAGTTCGAGGAATCATTTCATCTAATTGCTTTTATATATATATATATATATATACACTTTAACACATAGAAAAGAACACAGAAAGACACTACAGAACTCACTTCGATATTTCGACATCCGTCGTCATCGGGAAGAAGTGCGAAGTACTCGCGTTGAGAAGCAAACTACTACTCGACTGAGTAGTAGTTTGCTTCTCAACGCGAGTACTTCGCACTTCTTCCCGATGACGACGGATGTCGAAATATCGAAGTGAGTTCTGTAGTGTCTTTCTGTGTTCTTTTCTATGTGTTAAAGTGTTTATTGTCCACACGGACCTTTCATTTTATTCGAAGTATATATATATATATATAAATTTCGACATATAATATAAATATATATTATTTAAATAATTATATATATTATAATATATAAATAAATATTATGCATTAGAAATCGGGTTTTTCGGACAGTATTCTAGTTTTAAAAAAATACTCTCAAATGACGAACGTTTCGATTTTACTTAAAACCTTTCTGATTGGCCGAAGTAAGAATCTTCGTCCTTTACTTTGATATATATATATATATATATATATATATATATATATATATTGTATAGAAAAGGAGTATGATTAGTTGTGGTGGTGACCAATAGGACAACTCTACTCTCCTATTGGTCACCATCGCAACGAATATATATACATATATATAAAATATAATAATATATAAATATATTATATAATATATATATTGTACATATATATATATATATATAACCTTCTTACTGAAATAATAAAATATATAAATAACAATATAATTAGACAATATTAATGATGAAATTACTGAAAGGCTCGTCGATGACAGCATGTCAAGTTGACGTGTAAAATACAAGTCCATGGTTGGGTCGGAAGAGCCTCATATTATACGAGCTTTTCTGAACAATCATGTGTAGTTTACAACATGCAACTCTAGCATGATAGTTGAACTTTGCTCGGCCTCCATAAGTCAAGAGCATTTGTGTACTTTCACACACAGCACAGTCATCTTCTTGTTCTTTGATCCACATTCACGAGAATGTTTAATACTTTTCATTGCTTTTCAATATACGAGTATGCAGTTAAAAAGTTGTTTTTTTTTGATGGAATAAAGTTCTCATAAAGAATATGCGTAAAGTAAGGTACTACTAAATGGTAAACCTTGGTCGTTGTTATCAAGTGTCCATGACTTGTGAAGGGACTATGTTCATATTGAATAATGGAATAAGCCAAGGACCTCTTATCAATATATATATATATATATATATATATATATATATATATAGTTATTCAATTCCCAACACATGATTCGTAGAAACCAAAGTAACATTTAATCAGCAGCGTCAACATCATTAGAAGAACGTTAAGACAAAAAAAAGATTAGCGAAATCTGTCTGAATGGACTTTGGAAATGTCGTAATGAAAGAACCTTTGAAGGGGGTTCGAAGTAAAAGAATATAACAAAAACTATGGAATAATGTATAAAGGCACTTTAAATTCTACAAGTAATAAATGTAGGGAACATTTACTGGTGATAAGGTATGATAAACAAATATTTAGAGTCACAGTGAGTGTTAAAATTTACAACTGCGACAGTAGAGTTCGAAGGTCACCGGTTGAAATATAATATTACCATTTTAAAGAAACAAATGTATTCAGATTATATAGTATTGTAAAACTTAAGGAATATATTCTGTGAGGGCGTGATGACGAAGCCAAACTGATAGTACAAAAAAAAAACGGAATACCTGATCGAGAAGGGAAGAACAACGTTTAATTTCTTCTAAAATAGGATTTGAAATATCTGACTTATTGAGATTCTGTTTCCTTTTCTTTGGGGAGAAAATCAACTTTGGCTTAATGGAAGAGACCATCCTGACGAAGAATGGCTTGGGTGACTGCTGGTCAGGGGTGTGTTGGGGCTCGCGCTCCTGCTCCTTGATACACGACAGCACCATGGTGGACTGAGCCTCGCGGCCCCCCACCCTGCCACCGCCTTCTCCTTCCCCCACCACTGCACACGCAGCGCTTGTTTACTTTGCTCCCACTTCGTTTAATTCTCTTTTACTTAATATGTAAATCGACCAACTCTTGTCTTTCATGTATCCTCTAATTAAATATCAATATATTCCACTGTAGGAATTAGGATGTATGCATGTATGAATACATCCACAAGTATAAAATACATTTGTCTGTCTGTCCGCTATAGAAATAAAACTGGAGACATTTAGATACAAAGAAACATATGGATCTTATATAACTTTTTTCGGGGGAACTAACTACTGTATTTTGATTTTGATCAGGGTCCCATAACCAAAGGCAACGGCATAATCTACCGCCTGGGCAACACGGGTAGATCAGCTAGTCCAGGGATGTCAAACTCATTTCGGTCTGGAGGCTGAATGCAGCTTAGTTTGATCTCAAGCTGGCAGGGTCAGCAAGCTAATTACAAAATGACATAGAACTAACAATAAGGCCACCTTTTTCTTTGTATCAGTCACTAATGCTAATAATTAGTGCAAAAAAGATAAGTCAATTATAAAAATCTTTATTAAAATCCGACACTCTATGTCCACTGTTATCCATTTTGACACAGATATTTCGCTGGTCAAGGTGCGAGAACAAACGAAAAGTGGATAATACAGCACGTACTAAAACACTCTACTCCTGGTGGATAATATAAGAACTGATGGTTTTAAGGAAATTAGAGTAAACTGATTTTATATATATATATATATAAAAGGTATTTATTTATACCTGGGGCCGGGTCGAACCCCCAGGTGGACCGGATCCGGCCCACGGGCCGTATGTTTGACACCTGTGAGCTAGTCAGATATAACAAGTTCAAAATTTCTCATTCATTCTTCTTCTCTCAAACACTTCCATTGACCATTATCTTCAAAAATTTGAAATATTTTCCGAAGGTTTGGTCGAAAAACGCTCTACATCAGAACTGATTAAATAATTAGTAATTAGTAATTAATTAAAGTGGTATTTTAACACTGATAAACCAAATAAATTTAATGAAACGTCGACACTAATAGTTTTTCAAAACGTATTGGAATCTTGGTTTCACAACAAAGCCATTATCAATAGCGTACTGAATAAGGTTTGCATTATCAGCCCGTAATTTAGTCAGTCTTACCAATTAGTTTTATGCCTGAAGAAGAACACTACGTGTTTGAAAAGCGTTGTTTATATTATTAAATTTTTATATGTGGAGATTATGTTAGTAAGTGTTTTACTCTACAATAGTGCAACATCTGTTACCTCTGTTTGTATGTGATCCCTTCAGGAACATGTGTTTGCTTGGAGATGAATGGTTCATATTTGTGGCAAACTTTCAACGTTCTGCTGACTCGCTGAATAGAATGCTACTGGTTATTAGACCCTGATATTCGATATACCTGCACTGTGAATAACCTGGTATTACCAGGTATTACCTGGTAACCTATAACTTTAGGTATTACCTAAGTGAGGCGGTAATACTTAATCTGATTCAGTACTTCCGGTGGCATTGGTGAAGTGACTTAAAAACCCACACACTGACCCCCTGACAATTTAGACTGTGTTCGAAAACAATGACGCTGAAACCTTGACACATTGGTCTACTCTCTCAGAAACCTTGGCACTGGTATCTTGAACCTAAAGCACTGACAATGGTACAATGGCACTTACACTTGTAATCGGACTTTACGATGTTTGAGCTGCCCCACTAATTCAAAAGGGACAGTTAGTAAACGAACTTCAAATTGGAAGTCCTGTTCTAGTGGCGGAAATTTTGGATCATTTATTATTTGAAATCCATTTTAGTAACGGGCGAGCCACATTACCTGATGATTCTACATTGGGAGTCCTAAATTTTTCCTACCTCAAGTATATTTAGGGTAGGGGATTTTTAACGAGTACCTGACATCGTACAGGCTCATGACCGACGGCTTAACGTCCGCACATTACCTGGGCTCTAGCTCGTCTATTACTTGTGGCCTAGGTACCGTTTTCCGGAGTAACTGTCAGAATTCGTGATTACTATTGCGTTGCCCGCTCTCGCGAGGTCTATCTCAGACACCTCCAAGCTTTCAATGGAGGTGGCTAAAGGGCAACTTGTCAACAAGGAGGTCTGCCTTGACTAAGCGGTTATGGTACAAAAATGCCGAGGAACGCGAAGATCAAAGCAGGCTTAACGTCCTCTCCGAGAGATGACGTACTCAGATTTATTCACCTCCCACACGAGGGCCAGGCTAGTGTCGTACCCCGGACCTACCAGTTCAGAGGTGAGTAAGTTAACTACTAAGCTAACCTGCCCTACCTCAAATTAGAAGTTTATATAGATTTTTGACAAAAATAACAACAACAAAAATATTTAATTTGTAAATACATATTGGAGAAGGAAGACTACATAAATGAATGCATAGATTGTTTTGGCATGACTGCGACCTCCTTATCATGAAGACCTTAAGATGCACTTGACTGCCGGTGCACTAAACAACCACATGGAGAAACTACAACAAAGCAGACTTACTATAGAAGTGCTAGCTAATGGCACTAAGGTCGTAAGGAAGGAAACAGACCGATGCGGGGTCCAAATGGCAGAGACCATTTAGATAAATGAGCCGCAAGCTGTAATGATCAGCCAAACGGAAGAACCCGCAATCTGTGTAAAGGCAATATGAAAGCAAGTCAACCATGTCAAGTAAATCAACAAATACTGCTAACGGAGAGTCATCCCTGAAGGGTAACCAGTACCTTAAATGTTAATTTACTGTGTTATAGGGCCAGTATAAAATGTTATTCAGGCTTCCCAACTGTGAAATACATTCTGTGATTCATTTTTTGACGACATGAAACACTGAAGCACTTTCAAGGAAGGACGGGCAAATGTCAATGAAGAGTCACGATCAAACCAACCGTCCATCACAGATGATTTCATCAATACAGTGGACACGATACTCAAGCACTCTGCCGCGTGATTTTTGAAGTCTGCCGCCAATTTTCCAGATTTATACAGTAAAATATCGGAGGAGACTTTTGGAGAATGCATTGCTTGGGTATGCATAAAAAGAAATATAGAAAGCAGAAGGAAATATAGAACTAGATTATAGATCCTGAGATCATGATTCTAGAACTCATGCAGCGAGAGGAAATATAAAAATCAGTGCAAAATATAGATCTATATTATAGATCATGACTCTAGATTCTATGCATCAAGAGGAAATTTAGCGATCAGAACGAAATATAGATCCAGATCATGATCATGATTCTACATTCTAGATTCTGTGCATCGAGATGAAATATAGAAATCAGAACGAAATATAGATTTAGATTATAGATCATGATTCTAGATTATATGCATAGAGAGGAAATATAGAAATCAGTACAAAATATAGATCTACATTATAGATCATGATTCTAAATTCTATGCATCGAGATGAAATATAGAAATAAGAACAAAATATAGATCTAGATTATAGAAAATGATTCTAGATTCCATGCATTGGGGGGGAAATGTAAATATCGAACGAAATATAGATCTAGATAACGATCATGATTCTACATTCTAGATTTGGGCGTTATCGTTTTTAAGTCCAAATATAAATAAAGTTGTCAAAAAACACCAACATCAAATTTCACATTAAAAGTAGTTTGTAATTTATCATTAAATAAACAATTTATTTACTTTATATTCCATTGAAAATTATTATCGCCTGCTATTTTTACAGATAAAAAGATTTGACATAAACACGTGAAATAACAATCACTGATCAAACCACAATATGAAATGGCAAACAAGCTAAGATCTTTCAACCCTAACAAGGGGTCTTCGTCAGAGTTAAAAACCCAACTGAACTTGTGGTTTTGACTCTGACATAAACCGCTTGTTACGGTTGAAAAATGTTCGTCTTGTTTTTCCATTTCTTATTGTGGTTTGATCATTGCTCGTATTATAGATATAACAGTTCATTAACTATGTTTTTTTTAAATTTGTCTAACTGTCAGTGTGCCGGCAAGTTTTTAACTCATTAAAAGTGTGAAATAGACGAAAATATTCACATTTTCAACTTTATCGCTGCAATTTCTGAAAGTCTGTAGAACATCTTGACGTAGTATTGTCTCTGGAAATTTGAAATGCTCAGTTCCCAGACTACTTTGAGTGGAATCAAATATAATTCAAAGCCGAAATCTGACCAAGATCTCTTTTTGAAGGGGAATCGTTTGACCACCCACCGTACAGACCAAAATTGGCACTCAGCGACTTTCTCTTGTTCCGCTAGTTAAAGATGTTTCTCTGCAAGCAGTGCTTGGCCATAGATGACAAAGTGAGTGACTACTGAAGCAGTACAAGATCTAGGCAGGCCACTTCTGTAACTTCTTCATATAAAAAAATACCGTAGGTCATTATGAGAAATGTTTAAACAATACTTGAAAGTATATAGACAAATTTAGTTTGTTTTCTAACTTCCACACTTAGAAGGCTTTCACCTGTTAGTGGTGTTCTAGGGGCGGAAATTGTGACTGATTTATTATTTAAGACCCATTTTATTAATGGGTGAGCCACATGACCTCTTGATTCTACACTGGGAGTCCTAAATTTTGCCTGTCTTAGGTATATTTAGAGTAGGGATCTTTAACGAGTACCTGACATCTTACAGGATCAGGGCTAACAGCTTAACGTCCTCTCCGAGGGACGACGTGCTCAGGTTTATTAAAATCCCACATGACTGAATTTACAGCCAGGTGGGTTGTAGACAAATTCAGAAAGTTGCATGAGAAAACATTTTTTGGAAAAAATCTGTATTAGTTTATTTTTTATGATAAATCCAACCATACATTCAGGACAACCCTCGTACAAGACATAAGGGTTGAATAACAATCAGTGTTAAAACGACAATAAGAAATGAAAAAAAAAAAAGACTAGATCTTAAGATCATTTGGGATTTGACTCTGACGAAGACCGCTTCTTATGGTTAAAAGATCTTAGTCTTTTTTGTTTTTATTTCTTATTGTGGTTTTAACATAAATTGAATATAAATACAATGGAATAACAATTCCAAAAACAACTAAACGTCTTCAACATAAGCAAAGACTGACGCCACAGCAGGTATTAATTTTAATCAAGTAATTTAATATTCTAATGTAGTGCAATCAGTTATTATCTGGTATTTACTCATTGTAGGGTAAAAATCTAATGAAATGGTCTCCACATATAAAAATTTTAATGATATAAACAACGCGTTTCGAACACGTAGTGTTCTTCCTCAGGCATTAACTAAAAAAATACAATGACACCAGAGAGTTATCTATAGTACAAGGTAAATAAGTACAAATAAGTTTTTTTTAAGTTAATGCCTGAGGAAGAACACTACGTGTTCGAAACGCGTTGTTTATATTATTAAAATTTTTTTATATGTGGAGACCATTTCATTAGATTTTTACCCTACAATTTAATATTGTTTTCATCTTCAATCAAAGTTTACATTTTTTTTAAGTATTATTTTCTATACTTAAATTCCACAAATGCCACCCAGGGTATACGTCCTTCCAAACCAAACGGAAGGTTTATGCAAATCCCACGTGACTTAATTGACAGTCAGGTGGGGTACAGACAAACTGAGAAAGTTTAAAGATCTTTTGTCTTTACAAAAATGAAAAAAAAACATGCAGATGATTACGGCTATGTCATAGGTTTCGCTTAGGGTCTGCGCGAACACGACAAGAACTCACGAGCTGATTATAAATATGGCAACACTGGTCATTCCCCAAATACATCAAACCAGACATCAACACTGAAATCATACTATGAACATTGCAAAAAAAAAACGTTAACTATATCTGAATCTTTTAATTCATTAGTTAGGTAAAAAGATCGTTAATTGTCAAAATGAAGATAAGTGACGAGAAAAGACTATCGACTCTTTATTGACGTATATCAGAGGAATAAACAACAAAAATGACACATTTTATCTGTCAAAAGAAAGAATACCTGACAGCATTATTTGTAAAAATATATTTTATTTATAGAAATCAACAACACTGATAATACAAATAATTGATTCATTCGCTTTACCGCAAACTCTTTTACTAAATGAAATTATCGTCGTAATGATGGCCGCCCTGAATCCATAGAGGTGGCTGACCTTTATACTCAACCCTCCTTTTTCATTCCCAACTCTAAATACATAAAATATTTGTTCATTTAATAGATAACAACCAAACAAGCTTGGGACTCTTTATTAAACAATAAAACAATAAAGGTGTTTATTTAATGAAGATAAACGTGAAAATCACAATTAGTTCACTTCTAATTTATTTATAAGCAAACTTTCGTTTGTTTATGAAACCTCTCCCCTCCCCCAAGGAAACTTAAAAAAGAGAATCCTAAGCGTATACATTTTCAAACAACTATTCGTTTTTTAGGTAAATGAAATGTGTAACTTTGGAACAACGGATGTCAAAAAACAAAAAAATCTCTTTAAAGCAATGACAAAATATTCTTTTATTAACATTTTATAAAGTATGCTGAAATAAATTGTAAAAGAATCAGTTTTGAATATAATAAAATAAATTGTAATGTAACATTTATGAAGAAGCATTATTACAAACTGAGGACAATATGGGGCTTTATGTTTTATAAACAATGTTCAAACCACAATATTAAATGGGAAAACAAGACTAAGATCTTTCAACCGTAACAAGTAGTCCTCGACAGAGTCAAAACCCAACTAAAAATACATGCATATTATTATTACCACTGAGTTGGTATGATTTATATTAATAATATGGCAAACCGTCATACCTCGTAAGATGATCTTGCAGTCGTTGGAGCGCTTTCGGACGTTGTCCATCTTCTATCGTAACTAACTAACCTTAGTTAGTTGACTAGGACATATGGACAACATCCGAAAGTGCTCCAACGACTCTAACATCATTGTACGAAGTATGAAGGTTTGCCATATTAATAATATAAACCAACTGAAAAACCCTCATTTTATGTTTTATAATGTTTGACTATTCTAACGGTCAGCTTGCTACGCTTTGATGTGTTTTTAGTTATGCTATCCTGATAGTAGTAGTAGGCAACCCTTTAGGCTGCAGTGGTAGTCTCGCAAGGGAACACACACAGCCTGACACATTGGGCCCACACAATGAAGATTGTTTGTGAACATTGGGAGTCTTAAATTTTGACTAACTGAAGTGTATATATTTAGAAAAGGGATTTTTAACGAGTTCCTGACATCGTACAGGCTTAGGACCGATGGCTTAACGTCCTCTCCTAGGGACGACGTGCTCAGATTTATTCATCTCAAACGTGAGTAAATCGAGATCCATGTGGGTATTGAACCCCGGACCTACCTGTTCAGGGGTGATACGTTAACTACTGAGCTAAGGTGGCCCCCTATGATATCTTGATATACGCATATGAACTTAACATGGACCGCTACCCATGAACCGTCAAATATTTTTTCCTTCTGAACCCCCAGGATTCTTCTATAGTCAGCAGGGGGGTTCATCTGGCCCACGTTTAGTACCACTGTCTTACAACAATACTTGAAAGTAAAGAGCAATATTTGAAGGTAATAAAATTAATCCATCCAGAGAGAATATATTTGTTACCGAACAATTCTGCAACAATGCATTGGATCTTATATCAAGTACTATCACTGCATTCACTTACAAAGCGCTCTTTCAGATTTTTAGGGTAGTTTTCTTCTTTTTTGTTCAAAATAACTTACAAATTGGTTCATCTTTCATTAAGTTATTTCAGGTTTAATGAAATCAATGTTCATATTATTTCCCTTGTTAAAAACTTCGACAGTACAATTCAAAATTCATATATTGCTTTAAATTTTCAAATAATTGTTTCTTATGTCCATAAAGCTCATAGATACGTATGCTTTTTAGATGTAAACCTGAAGAAGAAGACTAAGTGTTCGAAACGCGTTGTTATTTTTGAGGAAAAGCATAAAGACGTAATTTTTTTGAATTCCCCATCACTGGTGTATTTGCTTCTTTAGATTGTTACATATAAATAAAATAGAATAGACATTGAAAAAACATAAAACATATGTCTTGAACACACGCAGCAGACTGACGCCACATATTAATTCAAAACAAGCACTGTAATATTGTTTTCATCTTCAAAATGTTATATTTCAGAACGCTACGTTGTTTTAAATTCTTATTATGTTGTTGATGATTGAAAAGAAAATGCTGGTCATGTCGTAGACAAGCGAGGCGTTTGATAAATTCCCAGCGAAGACGAGTAAACATGTTGGTCGTTACCAAATGGCGCCTTTACAGCTGATAACAACAATCTATTCCAGTGATAACAAGCTTTAAAAGATACATGCATCAAAGGAGACGGTCAAAATAAATATTTACCCCTCAACAAGACAACACTGCTTATAAGTAAAATAGATTAAAGCAATTTCAACTTTTTTTTTTCCTTAGTGCCTGCTAGATTGAGTTTCCAATGAACAACTGACTGCGTTCTCCTCTTTTGAAAAAGGCCTGTTCTCTTTAGAACGGCTTGATCAATACAGGCCAAATGGCTTGTTCCATTATTAACAGCTTCATTAGCCTGGCGCTACGCATTCCCGGCTAAACGCCGCCCTCTTACAGAGCTTAAAGCCAGTCACTGTAAACATCTACCTTTTAAAAGAGCTTTGCTTGTTAATATCTAAAACAATAACAACGTATTTGACCTTTGACCGACTCAACCTCTTCTGTTTAACATTTCATTTCTCTTTGTTACACATTTCTTTAATAGATATTTATGCACCTAAGAAATAATGAGGTATATTACTTCCCGAGTATTTTAGTTGATTACTGAGCACCGAATTTTTATAGCATATTATTTACAGTATTTCGAAGCGCATGAAATATTGCAACTCCAGAGAAGGAGCGATAATAATAAATTAAGTGCTTTTATATAAAAATAATTAAAAATAACTCTTAATAATCCAAAATAAAAGTTTACGAAAGCTAAATAAAAAAAATATGTAAACAAAAAGAGTTCAATAAACTTACTATACCACTGGGATTTAAAAATCAGGCTTGCCACCCTAACACTTTCTTATCTCATTTGACTTCATATCTCAAAAATTGATATCAACATAATAATTAGGTTGAACAACCTGGATTATAACCCTGTTTTTTTTTATCATTCTCCCGCCTTTTTTTCATATTTACCCGGTTTTTAAGTATGGGGATTAAATGGATTATATTATTACCTGAAAACTAGACGTAAAAAGTCACTTTTCGTCCTTTATGGAGATAAAATATATTTGTATTCCGACTGATTTTCTTCATCGCTAGTTCCCTTCAATGTAGCTATCATCAAATTTCTGAACCTCTGATTTGTGTTTAAATATTGTTAATGGCGAAAAAGCGAAATTAAAAATAGATGATTACTGCTCTGAGACCTCTCATTTAGTATTTTGGGATAAACAGCACTAACAATTATAATACAGAATCTTGCTAGCTACGAACAAAAACAATTATATGCATATCTCGGCTTTACAGACTTGTCTTTAACGGATTTCGGATGCAACGGATAACATCTAGGGCTTCAGACTCATCCAAATCAAGCAGACGCGGTCCGATGAGTGACAGTTGACCGACAGATGACCTAAGGTCGCTTTGTTTACAGATGTACCAGAGCACATGAAGCTGTTCACTCCGTGTTTTTTAACCATTTTGGCCTTGATTTACGTGTTCTTTGTGAATTGTAGCATCTTTCCATAATATTGAAATGTGACGAATGGACTCTTTCCTCAAGAAAGAGGAGTTATGTTTGTTGACAAATATCCAGTTTTTTCACTAATCTAGTCTAATAGTTAATATTTATTATTTTCAAAAATTAGAAGCCCTAACTATAGAAGTGTTAAATTATACTGAATTGCTGGATTTGACTTTGATTTGAGTATGCAAACTGACTAATTACGAGGGTCGTCCAGAAAATAAGTTCCGTTTTGGTCTGTAGGGCGGTAGGAGTGGTTTTTGCCAAATCCGGCAACACCGCTCGAATGAGGAGAGGTGGGGGAATAGAATGAGAGGTGGGGGACCTCAGTCGGTCAATTACCAACGTCAGGGCAGGTAGTTGAAATGGAGCCCTCCATGTCACGTCCCGCCACCTCGATCCCCGTTCCCTCTCGAGTTGTTTTGCGCGGAGTGATTCAATTTCTTTATGCACAGGGTTTCAAATCAGTTCAAATTCACGAACAGCTCATTTCTGTTTATGGAGAAGGTGTAATGAGTGAGGAGATGGGTACGTGAATTTAAGGCGGGAAGACATTCAGCTCTCTAGGGACCCACCGGGCGGAAACTTTCCGAAAGTCAAGTTTTTCCGAGGCGATCTCATGGATGAGGGATCGTGAGATGTCTGGGAAACTCAGGTGGAGTTCATCCAGGGTTGAACGACGATCTTTGCGAATTGCATTGTCGATTTCTGCGACAATTTCGTCCGTCACAACTGAGGGTCTGCCTCTCCCACTTTCATCCTCAAGTGAATGTCTTCCCGCCTTAAATTCACGTACCCATCTCCTCACCATTGATTCACTCATTACACCTTCTCCATAAACAGAAATGAGCTGTTCGTGAATTTGAACTGATTTGAAACCCTGTGCATAAAGAAATTGAATCACTCCGCGCAAAACAACTCGAGAGGGAACGGGGATCGAGGTGGCGGGACGTGACATGGAGGGCTCCATTTCAACTACCTGCCCTGACGTTGGTAATTGACCGACTGAGGTCCCCCACCCCTCATTCTATTCCCCCACCTCTCCTCTTTCGAGCGGTGTTGCCGGATTTGGCAAAAACCACTCCTACCGCCCTACAGACCAAAACGGAACTTATTTTCTGGACGACCCTCGTACTAATATATTTTTTCTCAATATACATTCATAGCAACCTTTCAACATTCAACATTTTTTTGTTGTTGTAGAGATAGAGGCAGAGGTAGTTATATTTTCAAATAAATATTTCTATCAAAGAAGTTGGGCCTATTATAAATATCTTTTGATTAAGATTATGTTATGATGCAGTAACCTCGTATTACCCTTCAAATACCACACATTCTACATTGGGATTCCTAAATGTTGCCAAACTCAATTGAATTTACAGATACCTGATATCGACGAGGATCGGGACCGACGACTTAACATCCTAAAAAGAACGACTTGTTCAGATTTTTCAACTTCCGGAGTGAATAAAATAAGGGACAGAGTGGGTATCGAACTCCGGATCTTCCAGCCCAGAGGAGAACACGTAGCCACAAGACTACAGTGGTTCTTATCTTTAAACTTACTAATTATCTACTTAAAAAGAAGACATTATCTAATATGATCCCTCCATTGTGTATCGCAATGAGTAAGACTTATATTATCATACTGATTTTTAGTTATAGGTGGTTAGAGGTGGCAGCACGTTAAACTAGTCGGCCTGATTTGATTTTTGGTGGTTATATGGCCGAAAGGCTTAGGAACACATATAAAGTCAAAACAGGTTAGAGGTGGTTAGAGATGGTTAGACGTGGTTAAAGGTGAATAATACAAGTATTATTGTATAATAATACTTATATAATACATGTATTGAATAATACAAGTCTTTGTAGGACGTCAGGTTAGACCACCGTTTTCCTTTATTGAACTATATAGTGTATATACAACATGAAAGAAATCACTCCAATGATAAAGCAGAAAGACTTTGATATCGTTGTCTCAAAAAACTTTCTTTGCTTATGAGAATAATGTTTGTTGGAAATGAAAAATACAAAGAATTCCGCTGTTTTTCATGTTTCTTGCTTCATAATAGTGATTTTTCCTCTGCTTAAAGAGATATGTAAAAACAAAAAGATAATTTTACTTAAGAATAAAGTACAACTACGAGTATATGAGTTATATAAAGAAATCTACTATATTGTGATCTTATGAAAAGTGTGAATTCTGAAATGGTTCAAAAGAAGACCGTGTGGAAGAGGCGACATAGAGTCATGAATCTTACTTCAGGAAACAGAAAGGACAAATCAAAACAGTGAATCAATTCTAAATGTCTTAAATTACTTGTGGCTAAGAAATGAGGCTTTTTACTTATAATAACGATAAAAAGATTTCACATAAACACGTGAAATAACAATCAATGATCAAACCACAATTGGGTTTGACTGGGCCAAAAACCAACCCCAGTTGGGTTTTCGACTCTGACGAAGACCACTTGTTACGGTTGAAAGATCTTAGTCTTGTTTTCTTATTTCTTATTGTGGTTTGATCATTGATTATAATAACGAGTATGAAGCAATAAAATGATAAAGAAATTAACCGGAATGCCTATTTTCTTAAGTATTAGAAAGAGATAAAGTTTAACATTGGGATTCTTAAGTTTTGGCAAACTTATCGTTTATCGACTTTACAGTAGGTATCATAAACAAGTACCTGACATCGAAGAGGCTCGAAGCTAAGAGCTTAACGTCCTCCAAAGAACGACTTGCTCAGGTTTTTCAATTTCCCAAGTGAATAAATCGAGAAACAGAAAAGGTATCGAACCAATATTTGTTGGCAATGAAAAAATACAAAAATACGCGATGTTTTTCATAAAGCGGTTTGTAGAATGGGTGAATATTATACTGAGGATAAGTGTGGTTTGTTTTACTGGATAGTCAAGTCATTATATGATTGAAAAATGGTCCGACCGGACAGTACCTGAATATAAGTGAAGTGACACTGGAGGAGGAGGGTTGGCTGTGCCCGGGCCGAATCAAAGGCAACATGCTGGCAGTGGAGATGACACAACTCCATGATAAGACGGGAGCGACTGGAGCGGGCAGGGCACGAGGGGTCACGGGGGAGCCATCTCCAGGGTGAGGGAGGCTCACATCGTCCTATCGACCTAACTTGGCCTCCTTGTAAGACCTTCGTCTTCAGACTCCACGGAAATATTACTTTCACCACCGCCTCCCAAACATCCCACCCTAACCAATAAAAACTACTGTTTATTTCCTTTTAGTCAAAAACTTCGTTGTGGTTCATTTATCTCAGAACAGATCTCTAACTTCAGAAATATCTACTTTAGTAGTGTTTTGTTTAGTTCTCCATTCGTTGTTATTTTTAGTCGTTAAAATACGTCAGGTTAGACGATCCTTTTCCTTTATTGATCAATATACTAGTATAAATACTAACTCACTGTCAGCCATATTCAAAATTTGTAAGTCACAACAATAAAAATACCATTGTATACATTTCCAAGTCATCTGTCACGATGTCATTTTTTTACACATAAATTTTAATGCAACCTGCCACTATTTCAAATATAACACTATATATATAAACACTTAAAATAAACTGTGACACATAGACAGAAACAAAACAAAGACTCACTTTTCTTTATATATGAATATATATATATATATATATATATATATATATATATATATATATCATATTCATATATAACAGTTCAAAATTGAAGATAGGTAGCACACAAAGTAAAGAAACACACTTAAAAACTCAAATTTTTGGGCAATCCGTCTTCAGGAAAAAAGAAAAAGGGAGACCAAGCACGTTGTAGACGCAACGGCTAGTTTTAAATATATATATATATATTCATATATAAAACCAAAACCTGATTTTAAACACTTCTTTTTAAATTAGTTGTTCAAATATTGTTTCAAAGTGACAATTTATTATAAATTCAAGTGATATGTAATGTCACATAACATCAGACGAGATTAGTAACACTGAATTATCTGGACAGGGGTTCTCAATGGGGGCGAAATTCACCCCCAGGGTGAATTTTGAGTTTTCAGGGAGTGAATTGTGACCACAGTAAGTTTAGAATTAGGAAAGCTATTATATTTTCACTTCTTAATTATAAATTATTAAGCTACAACTTTGATTAAATTAATATTTTATATATCCATCAATAATTGTAATTAGCATTTAATTATAAACATAATTATGTTATAACTATAATATATAAAATTATATATATAATATATTATACTTATGTTTTATATAATTTCCTTTTGACTAAAACTAAAAAACAAATGAAATGAAAATAATATATGAAATTACCATATATTATAAACATAATCAAGCTTGTTCATATTATATTATATTTTAAATATTTTATTTTTAAATTTTAATTATATATATAACATATTATATATTTAATATTATACTGTGTATATAATATATTCTATTCTAAATAATATGTTATATACATTATATATATTTATTTTATATATTATATAAAAAATATTATATTATATATATTTTTAAATATAATATTATATCTTATAGTTTAAATTATATTATAAACATGTAATGAAGCTTGTAAAGAAGGGGTGGTGGGAATGACATTGCGGGATGTGGCGGTAGGGGTGAATGGGCCAGGGTGAGGACGCTGTATCTGGAAGTTCGTCAACGTGAAATTTTCGAAGCTATTTCTCCTCTATAATTATAGAATGAGCATATTTTTATAAAAAAGTTTTCATTCGTGACTTGTGGAATTTGTTATAGTGTGGTATTTACTTATAACTGGGAATTTGAAAACTTACGTCTCTATACAAAACAGTTTTGTGTCAAAACTAACAACGCGTTTCGAACACTTGATGTTCTTCTTCAGTATTACATCTGCGTTGTTGAGGGTGTTACCGCAACAGGGATAACAAGACTGCGATACACCCTCAACACTGCAGACGTAAATATAAAGAAGAACACTAAATGTTGGAAACGTGTTATTCGTTTTTAACATAAAGCTCTTTCCTGTGCACAGAAATTTTCACTTTGGCTTTTCAAATATGTTATTACCGCTGTAGTTATACTAATGAGATTATTTGCATCAGCTGTGTGATGTAAAAAATAAGCTTATATATTGATAAGTCGATCAATCACTATCTGTACTACCTCAGGAATGAAAGACTAATAAACATCTCCCATTTAAATGTTTACATTATGCTTAAATGAGACATTATATATTATACACCCAAGAGGTATGATTTTACTGTTACTTATACTAAAGTTGAGTACAGGCCACTCCAGATTTTGTTTAAGTATTTTCGGCTGATTAAACAGAAACGCAATTTCTAGTTACCTTTATTTTTAAAATAAAATTATTTTCGAATGCCATGGTATATATTTAAGATTCTAAGTTTGGCACTTATATCAAAGGTTGCTGACTTCTTCCGTAAAATCTGAAAAATCATAAAAAGAAAAAAGAGGCTAGTGTAGTGTTACATTCAATTTTCTATTTTGTACCAGCTTTCATTTCCTTTGGTTTTCCGACCAAACTGAAAACGACTATAAGCCACTTCAAGGAAAAACGCTAAAGAAGACTAACATTTAGCAGAGGGAAAAGAAAAGACTAAAGAAAAGTATAATTTTTAGATGTATTGTCAATTGTAATTAACAAGGCCTTTAATCTGTAATCCACTGTGGTCTGGAGTGAAAGCGACAGAGTGGTTCATCCTGTTCACTAGTCATATGTATCTATCCCACTCTATCTACAGTGCCTCTGGACAGTTAACATTGGTTTTAAAACTCTAGTACGAACAGCTAGGAAGAGATTAACGCGTTCCACTACAGAAGAATTTTCAGCCGTAAAATGAACACCTGATTTTGAAAGCGAAGAAGGAAATCCTGACTCATCAAACTCGTGGGTAGTTCTACTTTTTTCTTTTTTAATCCGATCCCTTAGCGGGTGAAACGTCAGTCATTTATCGGCTTTTTGTTTGATCAGTCATTCTACAGATTCTAAATTGGGAGTCTTAAATTATATCTAACTCAAGCCCATTTCGAGTAGGGATCTTTGACGAGTACCTGACACAGTACAGGCTCGGTACCGACGGCTTAACGTTCTCTCCGAGGGACGATGTACTCAGATTTCAGCTTAACCTCACCTTTTTTATGTTTTCATACATAAAACCTTACAGAATTACATCAGCGTAAAAGTTCATATGTATATTATACCAACTGTCTTCCACCAGTCAGATATGGTAGAGCTACAGGTTCGCTCAGTGATTAACATACCTTCCTCTGGGCTGGTAGTCCAGGGTTCGATCCCCACCTGGCCTTCTATTTATTCACCCTGGAGGTGAATAAATCTGAGTACGTCGTCACTCGGAGAGAACGTTAAGCCATCAAGCCGGACTTGAGTTTGGGAAAATTTAAGACTCCAAATGTAGAATCTTTAGAATCACCGATCAAAAAAAAAAGCCAGTAAACGGCTGACGTTATCACCGTTAGGAGATCGGTTTAAAACTGCACACGAGTTTGATGAGTCTCAGGGCTATCTGATTGTTTTATATCACCGATATCAAATAGGATACAACTCATAAAATGGCTGCCTATATGAGGGATCCTGAAGTTTATTTGGAGTAGGGATCTTGATGTGGTACCTGGTATCATTCGGGCTCGGGATTCACCGCGCTCCTCCTCTTCAGCTAAGTGAGATTATAACTTTTAAAAACTTTCATTCCTTTACCCCATCTAATCGAAAAGGTTATAAAAGAATAAGGCACTATGTGTACGGCTGAAGAGACATTAAGCTTTGAAGAAGCAGTATTTGACAATCGAAGTACAAGCTAAGAGGAGGAAGGCAGAGGCGATGGCTCGATTATTGTTAAACAAGCCATAGCTTATGAACTATTAAGTATTCTCGACATGCCGCCGCGCTGGCCTTGACCTCCACTCAGCCGTCTTATCCTAATTTATTAACAAACCTCCCATCTTAACCTCGCCTTTTTTATGTTTTCATACATAAAAACCTTACAGAATTACATCAGCGTAAAACTTCATATACATAATATACCAATTCTCTTCAATTATAATCAATTCGTTTTTAATAACTACATTTCTAATGACTTTTGCTTCCCTTGGGTTAAATAATCAGGGATTAATTTATGAAAAAAAACCTGGAATGGCCTACACAACTTTACTTTGAATCATATTCGTTAACAACCAACTTATGTTTTATTATATGCATTTTAATCAATATGTGTTTGTACATCGTAAGGAGAAAAAGTTGAGGGCCGAAGAGACAAGAAGAAACTGAAGACCTTTTACAATTGAAAACTACGGCAGAGTCCCCACACCGAATGTTTGCTAACCAACAAAAGGAAAATGACGAAAAAATTAATAATATAAAAAATAAACAGACAGCTGTCAGGAAAAAATAACAAAGTGGTGGTTTACGTAGGTCCAAATGTGGCTTCTTCAAATCACAAAGTATACATATTAAAGTATTTTAGCAATTAGGACACATTAAAGTTAAAATAAACTTTGACACATAGAAAAAAACATAACAAAGACTCGCCTTCCAATATTTCGACTGTTTTGGCAGTCGTTCTCAAGAAAAGAAGTGAATTGACGGAGGGACGACAGTCAGCTGAAGAACTCACTGGGTGAGGGCTAAAGCAGTGCTGCCGCAAA
This sequence comes from Hermatobates lingyangjiaoensis, assembly GCA_026182355.1. Taxonomy (NCBI): domain Eukaryota; kingdom Metazoa; phylum Arthropoda; class Insecta; order Hemiptera; family Hermatobatidae; genus Hermatobates; species Hermatobates lingyangjiaoensis. The sequence goes on from JAPFBL010000353.1 coordinate 140,122, forward strand.
GGAGGAAAATAAAAAATGAGCCAAAGAGTCGACATCAAAGAAGAATAAAAAGGAAGAACACAGAAAATGCAGAAAATATATAAAAAATATTTAAAAAAATTTATTACAATTTTTTAAAAAGAAATTATAAAAAAATGTAAAATGATAAAATAAAACAATAATAAATACAAAACAAAAAATAAAAATAAAAAATATCAAGCTATAAAAAAAATTATAAATAAAATAAATGTAAAGAATAAAAATAAACTGACGGTTTATAAACTGTTATATATTTTTTATTTTTTTTTAAAAATAGGAAAATTAAAATATTGGGGGGGGGGGGGATGGATCCCACAGAAAAAAACTTCAGCAAAATTCAGTTAATTGTTAAACGAAATATGTTTTAATGAAGGACTGCTCCCAAATTTTACAAATATACATATATATATATATATATTTATCCTGAAAAATTGACCAAACTCCGATTAGAGAACACACCTATATATATAGTTAAACATGTATATATTCACTGAATCACGGATTAGATAGACAATAAATTGTTACAATATGTTATATCGTATTATGGCACATGATATTACACGATTTATATATAACATTTGTTATAAATGGAAATACAATATTGTATAAGGGAAATAATATATTAAACATGGTAAAAACTGATACAACATGCAAATATCAAATTGTGGGACAAAGAAAATATTTTAAAGAATGTCTGTCAAGGAATATGTTGTTTTTTTTTTATTCAGTACATTTGGGATGTCAAAATGGCAAAACTGTAATGCAAGGTATCAAAATCAATGTTATAGGTAGTTTAGAAGAAATATCAGGCTAAAAGTGAAGCTAATTGAAGATATGATGTTTGTTTTTAGAACAAATGTGGTATTAAAGTTTATAAACAATATTTTAAGTCAAGTATATGGAATCTGAATAACGATAGACAGCCAAGGAATAAGGGATTACAACAGTAGAACAATTAAGCCACGGAGGACGAGAAAATCATTTGCATTACATAACAAAGTAACATTGGAGGATCAAAGAAATGTGTGAACTTTGTATTTGTGAATGATGGAGTATCACGTTTTGTGACTAAATAAGGAATAATCATTTCCCTAATGAATTAAGATCACTTTTAATTGGGACTGTTCCAAAAAACTATGACATATATATATACGTTAAGCGCAGTGGTAGGTAGTTTTACTTTGACGTATATATACGTCATTAGCACTGGTGTTGCATAATTGTATGACGTATTCATTAGCACTGGTGATGCATAATTGTATGACGTATATATATGTCATTAGCACTGGTGATGCATAATTGTATGACGTATACATACGTCATTAGCACTGGTGATGCATAATTGCTTGACGTATATATACGTCATTAGCACTGGTGTTGCATAATTGTATGACGTATTCATTAGCACTGGTGATGCATAATTGTATGACGTATATATATGTCATTAGCACTGGTGATGCATAATTGTATGACGTATACATACGTCATTAGCACTGGTGATGCATAATTGCTTGACGTATATATACGTCATTAGCACTGGTGTTGCATAATTGTATGACGTATTCATTAGCACTGGTGATGCATAATTGTATGACGTATATATATGTCATTAGCACTGGTGATGCATAATTGTATGACGTATACATACGTCATTAGCACTGGTGATGCATAATTGCTTGACGTATATATACGTCATTAGCACTGGTGTTGCATAATTGTATGACGTATTCATTAGCACTGGTGATGCATAATTGTATGACGTATATATATGTCATTAGCACTGGTGATGCATAATTGTATGACGTATACATACGTCATTAGCACTGGTGATGCATAATTGCTTGACGTATATATACGTCATTAGCACTGGTGATGCATAATTGTATGACGTATATATATGTAATTAGCACTGGTGATGCATAATTGTATGACGTATATATACGTCATTAGCACTGGTGATGCATAATTGTATGACGTATATATACGTCATTAGGATCAATGATCAAACCAGAATAAGAAATGGGAAAACAAGACTAAGACCTTTCAATCGTAACAAGTGGTCTTCGTCAGAGTCAAAAACCCAACTGACTCTTGTTTTCTCATTTCTTATTGTGGTTTGATCATTGATTGTTATTTCACGTGTTTATGTGAAATCTTTTAACTTTTAACGTAATTAGGAGTGAAAGGTTTAAACATAACAGGTAGGACGTACTGTTATCATTAAATTCTAAAATATCTACAATTAATAAATTAAATAATATTTTCATTTAAAACATTTAGCGTTGCAGTTTTAAGAGTTATTTCGAGGAGGACTGAGCTTCTGCTAGAAAGCTACACCCTCTGTCGCTGATTCCTCAAGGGAATATGCTACATTAGAAGTCCTAAATTTTGCCTAACTCAAATGTATTTAAAGTAGGCATCTTTAACAAGTAACTGACATTGTTCAGGCTCGGGACCGACAGCTTAACATCCTTTCTGAGGGATGACGTAATCAGATTTTTCCATTTTTTGCGTTAAAAAAATCGAGAGTCAGAATGTGAACAGAACCCGGATCTACAAGTACTGAGGATTATTATAGTCGTCGTTTGTTTGTTTTCAAACGCCTACACTTGTAAGGCTTTCACCTGTCAGTGCTGTTCTGGGGGTGGAAATTATGACTCATTTTTTTATTCGGCACCCACTTTAGTAATGGGCGAGCAAAATTACCTGTTGATTTTTTATATTGGGAGTCCTAAATTTTGTCTAATTCAAGTGTGTAGTTTTTTGACTAGCACCTGACATTGTTTTGGCTCGGGGCCGACTCACTTAGATTTATTGATCTCTCATCTGAATAAATCGAGGGCCAGGTGAGGATTGAACCCCGGACCTACTAGTTCAGGGGCAAGTACTTTAGCCGCTTAGCTAACCTGACTCCTTAATTATTATAGTCGAAATAAAGGTAGTCTTATTCACATTATATGCCAAATTACCATTACCAGGTTGGAGATAAATAAAATTAATACAAGGACTTGATACATTTGAATTAGTGTGCGTAAGGGTCACACAACTGCACTTATTAGGTTCGATACCCAAAAAATCTTACATATTTAAAAGAAGTGGTAAAAGGCGTGGATTCCTGTCCACTGCTTTCGCATGCACCTTGTTGTGCATGGCTTGCTGACCCTTGACCTACCAACCAAGCAAATCTCGGTCATCTGTTTTATCCAAATTATTTATTTTGTAAGAAACATTTATATATCGTGTTAATATTCACATTATATAATTATACATTTATTAAAAAAAAATTAGCGAGAAAGAAGTCTGATCCCCTCTCGAACGTAATTATTTACATTTTTTGTTCAACCCAAACGTAATAATTGATATTTTTGGCCCGGCTCGATGGTAATAATTGGCATTTTTGGCCCGACCTGAAGGTAACAACTGACGTTTTTGGTCCGAAGTGAGCGTAATAATTGACATTTCTTGCCCGACCCAAAGGAGTAATCGACTTTTTTTAGACCGACCTGATGTTAATAATTGACATTTTTGGCCCAACCTGAACGAAAAAATTTACATTTTTGGTCGGACCCGAACGTAATAATTGACGTTTTTGGCCCGACTTGGCCCGAATTTCGGATGATTAATGGGTTAAATCTAATACTGGACTTTTAGGTTTATGAATTTAGTTAATTATAATACAGCTTATATGGAATTTAGGTACCGTCGTCTTCAGGAGTGAATAGGTTATGCTCTAAGTGATATTGGCGGGCTTAGTCGTTAAGGTCGACTGCTTTAACCCTTGGCTGTCTCTTGTGCAATGTATGGATTAGCTATGGGAGTGATTTTATTAGTGGAGGCCCTTTGAAGTCCCAGAGTGTACTGCGTGCAAGCGTGTCTACATAGAGAAAGAGAAGGTAGTTTACTCTGTAGGGGTCGAAGGGGTCTCCACACATGATGCTGGTCAGCAGGTATCCCCAGGGAGTGAGGGCTCGACAGTCTGCAAAGCCTGCCAGGCAAACAGGGCTGGTCTTAGGCAAACGCTCCAGCTAGTGCCAGACTCCAGTCCAGCCAGCGCTACGCCACACCATGCCTCACTACCACACACAGTCTATTCGTGGTTCTCAAAACCAGTTCGCTTTGGCGTTCTTTAAACCACAATGCAAAAAAAAAACTTTTTTGTCTTGAATTTACTTGTTGAAATAAACACAGTGAGCCTTAAGGAATCGCAAATCAAAAAAGTTTGAGAACCACTAGCACTCTCCTTTAAAGCAGCGATAGCGAACCTTTTGAGTTCGGCGTGTCAACATTTTCAAAAATCGAAATATAATTTTCCTGGCGTGTCAAACAACATAAAAGTAAAGACTAAAGAAAACAGGAATATTTATCATTTTTGTAAGTTCATTATTTGTTTAAGCCCTCTAAAATACAAAAACCAAAATTTTGAAACCAATTTAGAGACTTGTTTTACATATTTTATTGACAATATGAAAATCAAGTAATATATATATATAAAGATTTCACATAAACACGAGAAATAACAATCTATGATCAAACCACAATTGAAATAAGAAAACAAGACTAAGATCCTTCAACCGTAACAAGCAGTGTTCGTCAGAGTCAAAAACCCAACTGAAGGGTTTTTGACAAAAGTCAGTTGGGTTTTTGACTCTGACGAAGACCGCTTGTTACAGTTGAAAGGTATTAGTCTTGTTTTCCCATTTCATATTGTGGTTTGATCATATATATGTATATATATACTCGTTAATTTTTATATTAATATCAATACTAAAACAATATATAAATAGTTTTTATATATATATTTGTTACGCAAAATTATTGTACTTGTATATGCACGTCTAGATTTCAGAATTAAATTATTAATTATTATATGTGTAAGTAGTAAATTATTATTAAAAACCAACTCTGGATGTTATGAGGGACAAGTATGTGAATTTTGACATTTTTTATTTTTGAACATGTGTGTCGAAACTGACACGCGTGTCATAGGTTTGCTATCACTGGTTTAAACGATATTCAGGATTGCTACCGGGGATTACAGCTACAGTACGAACAATCACATCTACGCTCTACACATTGATAACTACGGGTGTCTGCTCAGTTAGGTATGGTGGATACTACGGTCTTCTGTACCTAGTCTACGCACACATACTACACTAGGTGCAGGCTACTCGACACACTGCTGCAGGATACCGCTGCGCCTTTATGAAGAGCTTGTAGAGTTGGTCCCCACGTAATAGCTAATCAGTCACCTTATGTGCTACAGGGAGTGGTCCATAGCTTATGTATTCCTGATACAAAACTTAGCAGAAATACATAATCTACCCATGTACTCCCAATATCTTAGTTCCAAAGACCAACGAATAACAATAGCAATAACGAATAACAATAGTACACGTCGTAACTAGTAGTTCCAGACCAGAGATCTTCTACCTCTTGATTACTGTGCTATTACATAGCATGTCAGTAATTCATGTCAGATATTAAGTTCGTCTGAACAGAAATGGTGTCGTATTTGCGATCATGTGGTCTTGTTAGTCATGGTCATGGTTAAATTGGAAAAGTAGTCAGATAGTCAGTGGATGAAATAATTGTTCAGTGAGGTTGGTGGCAGGATTTAGAGTTTGTACAAGGAGGTTCAGATGAGTAGATAGTTTGTTGTCTTCATTGATAGTAAGTCGGGTGATGTAACTATCTATGGATTCCATTTTCAAATTATGGTGAATATCAACATTACGGGCGTACCAAGGATAAGGCGGGCACACTTATTTTGAACAATCTGGATACAAGCCTTGTTTGTTAGTGCAGCTGTAAACCATACGGAGCATCCGCCATAAGTCATTTCTGAACGAACGACCCCCTTATAGACAAGGTCCTTGACCGAATCGGGAGAATTCCTTGATTTGAAAAGAGAATATAGATTGCACATCAAGTAAATTTTAAGCTTGGATTTATTATGGAGGCATATTTTAGTTCTTTTTAGTTGCAAACAATGAATTCACACTATCAACAAAGTCAATACTAGTATAATGTTTGGTATGTAATTCCTCTCTCTTCAAGAACACCTCTTTCTATTTCATATACACTTCTATTTCACAATATGACTTCATTGACACTAACATTTTGTTTACTGACACCTGATTTGAACTAATCTACGCATTGAGACCCTGACATCTTCATAGACTCTTCAGATCGAATATGACTTCATTTATACTAACTTCTGGTTTACTGAAAGTCTTAATTTATTGTAAACGAATGCTATCAACTTAGATACTTTATTTTGGACGTATTTTTAGTTCAGAAGTAGGCAGTTAGTCTTTTAAGCAGAAAAGATACATGTTACATGTAAGGCAAACTTTAGCAACTTTAACACAATAATTAAAAGGCTATACAAATGTTCCTTAATCTTTATACTGAACTAAACGTTGTATCCATAGTAAGCATCGTTCTCTACCTTGACCTGCTACTATTACAGCCAGTGCTACAGTGCGCCGTACAGTACATTCCTCAACTACAATCTACTCTACAGGTGCAGGCACTCCTCTACTCTTCACAGAACACCCCAAATCATGTCGAGTCTACATTACAGATAGCCACCTAACTCACTGATGATTCAAACAACCCTGTTTTCGTCTTTCTACTTACATTTATTTTTTTTTATTTAGGCTATAATTGAGGGTCTGCCAGAAAGCTGCACCTCTGATTCTGATTCTTGAAGACATATTGTATCCTCTTCGTTATTCTACATTAGGGCCCCTAAATTGCATTATATTCACAAATACGTGTATCGTATAATATCGTATACGGGAGGACAGAAGCAATTCGGCTACCGTAGTCTGGAGGCGAGGACACAAGCTATTGGGCTACCCTAGTTTAGAGGGGAGGACGGAAGCAATTCGGCTACCGTAGTCTGGAAGCGAGGAAACAAGCCATTGGACAACCCTAGTCTAGAGGGGAGGACGGAAGCAATTCGGCTACCGTAGTCTGGAGGCGAGGACACAAGCTATTGGGCTACCCTAGTTTAGAGGGCAGGACGGAAGCAATTCGGCTACCGTAGTCTGGAGGCGAGGACACAAGCTATTGGGCTATCCTAGTTTAGAGGGGAGGACGGAAGCAATTCGGCTACCGTAGTCTGGAGGAGAGAACACAAGCTATTGGGCTACCCTAGTTTAGAGGGAAGGACGGTAGCAATACGGCTACCGTAGTCTGGAAGCGAGGACACAAGCTATTGGGAAATCTTAGTTTAGAGGGGAGGACGGAAGCAATACGGCTACCGTAGTCTGGAGGCGAGGACACAAGCTATTGGGCTACCCTAGTCTAGAGTGGAGGACAAAAGCCATTGGGCGACGCGCCGATATATTGGCAAATATGAGATTCTACATATAGTTGTCATGTTGAGAAGGTATCAAAACTGAACAGACTGAAGGAGTAAAGTGAAGTGAATAAAGACTGAAGGAGTAGTTTATATTAAATTAAACAGTTGAAACTAAGTAGTTTGACAATATTTAAAGGTTGAAATCATGGTGATATTGAGTAAAATAAAAGTAAAGGGCAGGCAGTTTGTTTACATCGGACAGGCAGCTGATAAAGCGGAGTTCAATTTGTTCACTTGCAGGTCTGATAAGGTTCCAATGGTTGGCTCTCTCTGTTCCATTGTTGTAAGTAGTATCTCTCGTTGACCCGCCTGAAGCCTGCTGGTAGTTCGATTACCTCTGCACTCTGCACTTGTATTCCCTTTCATTATCTATACTCAATGTCCACCATACTCCCTTCAACTAAAACTATTTCATCTTTAGCGTCTTATTATACTGTACACCTATTGGGAATACACTCCTCTCCAGTAATATTTGAAATGAGACTAGTATCACACGCAACACCACCTCAAAAATAAAATTACCTCATATTTTATGGACATAATTACAAGAATATAGAACAGAAATTTAATATTAACAAATAATTAGAGACTTTCTGCCACTAACACGAGGAACTGTTCGCCTCACTCCCTCCTTCTCTCACTCACTCTATCACTCTCTTACTCCTTTCTTTCTCTTACTCTCTCTATATCCTCTCTTTCTCTCACTCACTCTATCTACTCCCTTATCTCTCTATCACTCTCTTACTCCTTTCTTTCTCTCACTCTCTCTATATCCTCTCTTTCTCTCACTCACTCTATCTACTCCCTTATCTCTCTATCACTCTCTTACTCCTTTCTTTCTCTCACTCTCTCTATATCCTCTCTTTCTCTCACTCACTCTATCTACTCCCTTATCTCTCTATCACTCTCACACTCCTTTCTTTCTCTTACTCTCTCTATATCCTCTCTTTCTCTCACTCACTCTATCTACTCCCTTATCTCTCTATCACTCTCTTACTCCTTTCTTTCTCTCACTCTCTCTATATCCTCTCTTTCTCTCACTCACTCTATCTACTCCCTTATCTCTCTATCACTCTCTTACTCCTTTCTTTCTCTCACTCACTCTATCTACCCCCTTATCTCTCTATCACTCTATCTACTCCCTTATCTCTCTATCACTCTCTTACTCCTTTCTTTCTCTTACTCTCTCTATATCCTCTCTTTCTCTCACTCACTCTATACCTATCTCTCCTCCCCCTTTTATTCTCTTCTCCCTTTTTTCTCATCTCTATCACTCCTTCTCTACTCTCTTTCTTCTTTCTCTACTCTCTCTATATCCTCTCTTTCTCTCACTCACTCTATCTACTCCCTTATCTCTCTATCACTCTCTTACTCCTTTCTTTCTCTACTCTCTCTATATCCTCTCTTTCTCTCACTCACTCTATCTACTCCCTTATCTCTCTATCACTCTCACACTCCTTTCTTTCTCTTACTCTCTCTATATCCTCTCTTTCTCTCACTCACTCTATCTACTCCCTTATCTCTCTATCACTCTCTTACTCCTTTCTTTCTCTCACTCTCTCTATATCCTCTCTTTCTCTCACTCACTCTATCTACTCCCTTATCTCTCTATCACTCTCTTACTCCTTTCTTTCTCTCACTCTCTCTATATCCTCTCTTTCTCTCACTCACTCTATCTACTCCCTTATCTCTCTATCACTCTCTTACTCCTTTCTTTCTCTTACTCTCTCTATATCCTCTCTTTCTCTCACTCACTCTATCTACTCCCTTATCTCTCTATCACTCTCTTACTCCTTTCTTTCTCTCACTCTCTCTATATCCTCTCTTTCTCTCACTCACTCTATCTACTCCCTTATCTCTCTATCACTCTCTTACTCCTTTCTTTCTCTCACTCTCTCTATATCCTCTCTTTCTCTCACTCACTCTATCTACTCCCTTATCTCTCTATCACTCTCTTACTCCTTTCTTTCTCTTACTCTCTCTATATCCTCTCTTTCTCTCACTCACTCTATCTACTCCCTTATCTCTCTATCACTCTCTTACTCCTTTCTTTCTCTCACTCTCTCTATATCCTCTCTTTCTCTCACTCACTCTATCTACTCCCTTATCTCTCTATCACTCTCTTACTCCTTTCTTTCTCTCACTCACTCTATCTACCCCCTTATCTCTCTATCACTCTCTTACTCCTTTCTTTCTCTCACTCTCTCTATATACTCTCCTTCTCCTCCTCTCACTTTTTCGTTTCTTTCTCTTACTCTCTCTATATCCTCTCTTTCACAGTCTCTCTAATTACTCCTTTCCCCGACTCTCACTTTCTCCTTTCTTCTCTCACTCTCTCTATATTCTCTATCCCACTCTTTCTAATTACTTTCTTTCTCCGACTCTCACCTTCTCCTTTCTTCTCTCACTCTCTCTAATTACTCTCTTTCTCCTACTCTCACTCTATTCTTTCTTTCTCTCACTCTCTTTGTCTCTAATTACTCTCTTTC